>JAQGBY010000235.1:0-53275 GCA_034698785.1 Mycogona germanica | reverse complement strand
ACCTCCTTAACAAATAGCTCAGATACAACTGGTCGTTCGACCCCCGCCATAGGCCCCTCTCTTGGGGCTGCTTGTGGCTACATATTGTAATTGTAATATTTTCTATTTGTAAATCATTCACATCATCTTTGACAGCTGTTACACAAAATAGCAATAAAATGTAGATAAATGCTCTAGATAAATATATCGGCGGATATATTCTTTTTAAACTAAGCAGATCTGCAAAAACGACAATGCTCTTCCCGACTCCAAACGGCCCGCCGTTGCAAATGGTTGAGCAACTTATCTTCGTTTGATCAACGTGCGACGATGGCCCGGGTCAGGTGACGTCATAAGACGCCAGCGAGGTGAGAGTGCCGACACAGAAGCCAGGGGAAGGGGGGGTAATGACGTCATCGCCCCCAGCGATGGAAAGTAGGCTAAACGAGTCGTGTCTCCCCCCGCGACCCGCGCGCCAATTACTGTATATTTAGCCCTGATTCCCGAGAGCCTTTAATACGAAAATACCACGAGGCCTAAACTTCATTCCTGATACTGTTTTAGAAATTCGAATATAAAACAGGTGCTGACGTCACTGTGGCGGGCGAGAGTAGCTGACGTCACAGCCATGGCGAGGAAATGAGGTCTAGAACCGATGTACCGTAGCGCAGTGAGGGGATCAGGTGCTGGCATCTGGTGGCGGACGAAGATGTTGCTGCCCCGTGTGGTGAGGCAATCACACAAGGCCCCGGTCAAACCAATTTCGACGCCTGAATTTGGCAACATTTTTCGCCATTATGTTTGTGTTTTTTTTTGTCTTGACGCCAGATGTCGTGGGTTCCAATCCAGCTTGGCATCACTTGTCCGAGGTGTCGCGTTTCAGTGTTGATCGGGTTCCAAAGCGCCCCGGCGAATGTTAATGCGTTTCTTTGTTTACCAAATGCCAAGTTTGTTTGGCATCTGCGCCACCAATATTCGTTCCTCCGAGCCCCAGTGGAATATACAATGTTTCTTTTCCGAGACATCTTCTTGCCTTCAAATATAAGAAGACACTTAGTTGTGTACAGGGTGTCTCGGTAAACACTCATCGCCCAATGCGCCTCGCTCATTCTTTCAAAATCGATCGATGAGGCGTCGTAACAGGGTAGTTCTTGAGTGCGACAGGTCCGGGTTCGATTCCCAAGCGCGAGATTTCTTAAATTCGATTCGGGAATACTAAAATAGTTTTGAAAGTTCACGAGCAATTAAAAAACACAAGACGAAAATACCGATCGTGATCTACGCCCATATGCGAATATCCATCTTAAACGCCATCTGTTGAGCAGTCGCTTCAACTCGTCGCAAATCGAACACGTTGGATCATAGACATGAATAGACTGAGTGGAGCAGAAGTCGCTGAAATTTGCTCGTACGAATTCACATAAAACCACCAAGAAATGTAAAAATTGCTGACTTTCAATTACTACACGTAAACGTTGTTCTGTCAAAAACTTGTGACCGTTTAGAAAACACAACGACCTGTTTTTTGCTTCAAGAATCATTTCGGCGATCTTTTGATACTAAATTATGTTAAAGATTTGCTGGTTCAGCAGCCAATGGATATTTTTTTTTCGCAAAAGACCTACCTGAATAGAACAAAGTTGGTCTTTGCTGCTTGGGATTCGAGAGCTCAAGAACTACGTAAAACAGAGCCATGATATTTACACTGATTGTAATTCCGCAAATGCTAAGGACTTCGCAATTTATCATAGGTATTTATGTTATTGCGTTCAGGAGATATGCGTTTAATAAACAATAGTATGTTGTACTCTGTATGTGATAGTAGAAATGGTGTTATTGATGGAATGGAGGATCCAGGACAGCACCTGTTCGAAGTGGAAGCACCGGATGAGGCGACGAACTCCGGACCAATTTTGGCACTGGTTAATCCGGCCCTCAACTACGTCACCATAGTAGGCCAGCAGCTGTATGTACAGTAGGTATCGTATTGCAAATACACAGCCACACACACACAGCCAGCAAAATCAATGCAAATGGCTAATGTCAGCGTAATGTCACCACACTTGAATCCACCATAGAGATATACGTGGTGAACAGTTCTGGTGCAGCCAGTTGTAACCTTGGGGACATTTGGGAACTGGGAAAATTCCGCTCACTCGGCACAAACACAAAATCACGTCCAGGAGAGTTGAAGTTTGGCGTCGTGACGTCACATTCAACGCAACCTCAACCTTACTGGGCGAGCTGCAACCATTTGTAATTCTCTCATTTTCAATGTGTGACGTTGATCGACTTCCGCTCTTCGATACCTCCTCGTAGACTACAGGCGCCCTCTATCTAATTCCTTTCACACATACCGGAAATCGCATCTGTCTTCTACGCTCGTCACTTCATCGGTTTTACCCGAAATTCCTGCACGTGAAATTTGTCCGTTCTAGCGACAAACCAATATATGTGTCACGTGACACTCTATTGGCGCGTTGAAATGTTACGCGGGAGCGAGTGAGGCAACAATGTGTGCTTCGGCTCGTTGCAAATCTTCCCACATCTAGTTTAGTTGTAAAAAACGAAAGAAATAGTTGCTGCATCATTTGCGCCCACCAAATTTATTATGCAGCTGTTTAGTTGTTTTCGAATTTAATGTTGCCAACCAGATTCTTGAGTGATGTTATCACCCGAAAAAAAAGAACTAATCTGAATTGTTCGGCTTGCTTCTAAAATGATTGAATCGGTCAGCTTCAGTTCGAAAAGCACCCTGTACTCGTGTTGCTTCGCACTGGCGAGTGGCGAGAAACTAGACAGCTGCCCCTAGTGCTCTAGCAATCACTACATGCACGGAAGCTTGGTGTGATAGCCAGCGTTTATTTTAAAAGGGTTTTAAAAGCTATATCAAAATCTTGAAAGGAAAGGTCAAGCAAATGGCGAATGGCAAAGGTCAAAGAGATTGGGGAAAATGATTATTCGCCATTTTCTCACATATTTTAATACAAACAATGAAAATAAAATAAATTAGTTTGGCAAAGTGTTCTTTGACAAACTAATTAATTTTCTTTATTACTTTAACGTATTTATTAAGCTTTATTTATTAAACTTTAATCAGGAAATAAAATTTAAGAAAAAATAAATTACCCCAAATTCCAATAATTCGTTTTATAGTGTTAAAATATTTTAATACATTGTGTGGCAATAAATTACAACAAATATAATAAAAAATAATTTCAATAAGTCAATATCTATATTCTAATCCTGAAAGTTTGTCATATTTTTTAAATTTATCTTTGTTTGCCTCGGCGTTTTTTATGAAATGCTTAACGAAATTGAATGAAATTTCAGCTGTAGACAGTTTCGCCAATTTGTAGTCGAGTGCAACTTATTTCAGATCTCGATGCTGCGTATTTCTCGAGGTATGAGTCGTTGAAGTTCTAAGCCTTGCCATTAAAAAGGACAATTCCAAGATGGCGTCTCCCCTTGATGGCGCTGTCGTCGCTCTCACGTGCGCCAATCACGTGATATACCAGTGATGCCAGCGACATTTCCCGCACTAGATCCCCAATTGCTAATTATTGTTCAATTTCACAAAATGAAGACTACATTTTCGTTGTTTCGATATTTACATTTGAAATGACTTTCGCTGGCTGCCATTGGCGCTCTTCAAGAGGCTCTGACCGCATCAATTGAAATTCGTGACAAGAACAGTCCTCCGATACAACTGAGTTTACACTTTTCGTTGACCACGAACTGATTTGGAGAAGGCGACTACCAGGTTGTGGAATGCGGAGAATTAGTGTCGAAATGTCCGAGCTCGAGCGGCGACCGAATTCCGACGAGCCCCATTAAGAGGGATCAAATCAAATCCTCCATGCTCTTAACTGGCGAGTGAGACTGGAGCTGGACTGGAGAGAGGAAGTGGGAAAGAGAGAGAGGAGATGGTGACATCCGATGACCGCACTGAGTCCAAGCGCAGCTCTAGCAAAGCGATGTCCAGTGGCTTCCTATCGAACAACGTTGCTCGGTCAACTCAACGAGATGTGAGGGTCTAGAGAGACGTAGAGTGCTCGAGTTGTGTTCCGTCGCCGCTGGTGACGTCCCAATCAGCGTCAGGAAAATACGGCGAGGGTGGACGTTGATGGTGCTTGATTACAGTGACATGTGATCAGGAGCGTCAACTAGTTTGTCTGTAAAGAGATACGACTTCGAGTGTTGACCACCGTCCGTCAATAGAAAACAGTGGTTTTCAAACTGTTGCTCGCATCACTCGATACACTGTAATACAGCGGCACATTTACGGAGAAAAGCCACCTTTGGATTTGTGTATTTTTCACATGTTACCGGCTTTTTCGAATTTAGGGCTGTAAGTTCCAAATCATTCCAAATGATAACACGCCGACGACCATAAATATTCTAATTTCTTAAATTCATATCTCACGAACGCAACTACATAAACACCTGAAACAGTTGCGTTAATCTTTGAATTTATTTAATCAAGCTTTATTAAACCAGGCGATCTAGTGCTCTCCAGCGCTAAAGCAGCGAGTTGAAGAGATACAATGCCGATCGTGATCTACGCCCATATGCGAACATCTATAAGTAATCGCCAACGCCATCTGCCGAGCAGTCTCTTCAACTCGTCGCCAATCGAACGCGCTGAATCAAAGACATGAATAGACTGAGTCGAGCACAAGTATGTTAATCCGTTTTTGTTTGGTGACGTCACATTCAGTAATTAACCAGCGCTAGTCCAGAATAGTCCTGACAGTGTGTCGGCATTCGACCAACGATTTAAAAAATATGTTATTCGTTCGAATGATCGAGTGATCGAAGTTCACAGCTGCGTCAACTAAATATGTATAAACCCGCAACTGCCAATGTCAGGTGTGCTGTTTGTTGCCATAAATGTTTACTGGCATCACTGTCGATTTTCAACAACACTGGCAATGTGGGTATTTTAACTGGGAGGGGACCTATAGTAGGGGACCTGCCAATCAAAATATATGACCAATGATTCTTAATAAAAATACAATTTAAACATCTGGCATTGGCGTGACGTCATTCAGACGAGTAGATCCAGTGGCGGGTTGCGCGGAAGGTGCTGCACTCGGAAAGCAACGAGGATGGACCAGGATGGTTGATCGTGATCGGAAATTATGCGCAAATTAATTATTTTTTATTAATTTTTGAACAATGTTTAATGATTTTCCTAAAAGAGGTCAGTAGTGCATACAATGAATGACAGCGCAAGATATTTTGAATCTGTTAAAAAGGGATTAATTTCAAAGGAATTATTTTAATCTGAAATGCAAATGGTAATTTTCGTGCGCCAATAACAAAATTATTGAATTTATTCTCATTTTTTTGGTTGTGACGCAAGTTTTAGGTGAGGTTGTCGTGTTTTAAACTTGAAGCCCAGAATGTTCTCCTCGCAATAGAGAAACACATTTTCGATACGGCTTTGATATATGTTACAATAAATATTTCCCCCCCGAAAATCGTTAGTGGCGTGAGGAACAAAAAAATCGCAAATTTAAAAAGTGGCTAAAGGTACAAAAATAAGAAATTTTTGTTGGATCGTTCTCACGAAGTAAGGTTTTATTGCAATACTAGCGACGCCATTTTGGCTGTTTGTTTGACCGAACGCCCTGGACAAATGCCAGACGCCAGATTAGGATCATGACCTGTAACTATTTGATTACAACAGTGCATGTACTACTGTATACATTTAGTTCGGGCGAAGATTAATTTTTAATGTTTCACGTATTTTTGTTTGCTTTGGAAAAGTTTTTACATTTTCCACTCATAATGAAGATTTAAAATCTATATTATAATCCTGAATGTCCGCTCATCTTTAATATTTTTCTCTAATTTATCCGCATCGGCGTTTACTCACGAACGGCTTAACGAAATTAAAATTTGGGCTGTAGATATTGAAATAGTTCCGCCAATTTGTAGTCGAGTGCAACTTATTTCAGATCCCGATTTTGCGTATTTCTGGAACTTAAATTAAAAAGGACAATTACAAGATGGCGTCTCTACTTGGCCAAAATGGCGCTGTTGTCGCTCTCACGTGCAACAATCACGTGCTACCAGTTGTGCCAGCGACATTTACCACACTAGATCCCGAATAAAAATAAAAATTAATACCTCGGAGTACTATTTCACAAAATAGGAGGAAAATATGCTTTCGTTATGATACTTCCATTTACAAACATTTCAAAAACTGAAGTTCTATTTGAGCGATGTGTTTCACCATCAAAGCAGAGTTTTAAGGAAGATAAGAAAATAGTTTCGCTGCCATGACGGTCCGACAAAATGACATCTTTAAAAACCTCGATGAGAATGGCGGCTGTCTCAATATTGCCAAATTTAGCTCACTGCCCACCACCGAAAAGCAGCAGCGGCATTTCTGGACAAAAGCCAAACAAACAAAAATAGTTTGTTTTTCACTAATTTTGGAGCGTTTTCTAGTGCCCACCCCCTTAGGCGCCAACCGAAAATCCTTTTTAAAATAGAACATTTGGCGGTTTCACAACATTTCAATATTTATAATTTTATAAATCTGAATATTTATAAACTCGATTTCCTTGAAATTGGCATAGCTACCAACAAATTTTAATTCATTATTCACTGTAAATTCCATCATTTATTGAGCATTACTTGGAAGGATTCGTTTAATGCCCCCGGCTCGGCGATAATCACATCATCTATATAATATACCTATAATTTAGAATTTTCGTAATTTTTCAATTATACTTCATGTTTGCTATCATTTTTTGTCTAACCCACTCAAATTAAACAATTTAAATTTGCAAGGTTTCGCTGTAATATTGTTGTCAATTGAGGTTGCCAAATTCTAGGCTGTTTTATGTGACGCACGGTAGCTGTGACATTTAAGCGAATTTGAATCCTAAACTGAATTGGCACCGCAGAGTAAAAAATAAAAAAAGAGAAATCGATTGTGCAAATATCGTTTCGGCGTTCGTCAATAGTGTTGCCATACAAATTGTATCCAATTGAGACCAGTGACCTACTCGGGATCGCTTGATCGGAGGTCAGACCGACGCCGACGTTCAGCTGCCAAAAAGTCTCAACATGTCTGAACACGTTCAGCAGTTGTCAACACGTCCGTCTCGCCCCTTGCGTGTCACGTCCGAAACTCATGCTGGAATTTGCGATCGAGTGCCTCGGCATAAAGTGTCTGTAGGTCACAAGAGGCATCCCCTTCTATATGTACAGTACGTGCGAATAGTTCGTTTCGATTCGCGTTCAGTTCAGCTGCCCAGCCCACATTTTATTTGCTGTGGACCTTTGCCAGCAGCAATCGATATTTCCAACAGCTTATAATAATATGCTATAAACAGCAATTGTGGTCCTCAGCCATCTTCTGCGGCCGCATTTCCTATGTCGTCCTTCACAATGACTTTCTCCCGACGAAAGAGAATATCCAATTTCGAATCCCCCCAGGTTACACTGGCCAAGCGCGCGTCACTCGAGCGTGTTGCAAATTTAAAATGGGGGGCGTTTAGACATTGGCTCGCGGCGCGGAGAGAGGTGCGTTCAGCTATCAATACTATTCGGTCACGTGATCATTTCAAATTTCTCACCTGTGAGTGCGGGGGATGAACGCCATTTTGTCTGAGGGATTTTCGTTCATCTTCCAGATAGAGCTGGATCTGGAGCTGAACTTTGAAAAGTGAACGAGTGGTGTTATTTATGGTGTGGTTTAAGTTTTGAGAGTTATTGACTACCATGAACAGGGTTTTCATGTTCCTCCACAGCCACACGTATCCGCCGCAAGGTGGCGCCGGCGCTTAGCCGGGGAACAAGAAAACCCTGTTCATTGTAGAAAATGACACACAAGATGTCAATAACTTGGAAATAGCATGCGTGAACGGGGTAGCATTCGTGCGTCGTGTGCTGTGACGTTTTCGAGACAAGGCACACCATGATGTGAAAAGGCACATCAATGATGTGATTTTGACTTCGTTGACATTTAAATACGACATAAACATCATCGCGTATAATTATTTGCTGTTCAATGTGATTGATGGTGCCTCCACTGTCAGCAACTATCGTGGCCCAGTGCCCTACATTTATACGCACTCTCTAGTTTGTTGACCCAGTCTCAATGCGGGGGTTGTTTTTTGACAAAGGGCACACACCACATCACTTTATCCCCCTTTTCTTCCCTCCCTCAGCCTACGGAGTCCCGGCATTCATGTTTACATGTTTTCTCAACTGTCAAAATCCGATGAAAGCTCGTTGTTTATTTACACTTATTATTTGGGTGAGAGGATGCCGGACTTGTCGTAGGATTTTTCTTTTTCTTTTCCCTTTCTGGTTCTCTGTTTTCGTCTTCCCACTTTTCCTCGTTCGTTCCAATACTGAGTTTTGTTTGTATCACGTAGCACTCGGGTGTGTATGTAGGTGGGAGAAAATATGGATCCCGTTTCTCCCGTTTCTCCCGTTTCTCCCGCCAATGACGCACTTGGCTCCGAGGAAGCCGCGGCACATCCGCAGACTCCCGCGTGTGCGTCAACGGTCGTCATGACAACGGCGGAGAAGGGCCGACGGACTTCGGAAAAAGAAAACGTCTGTCGCGAGGTCCCGCGAGGTGTCGCACACAGCGCCACCACCAATCATCATACTCTGCTTTCGACAAACTTCCTGTTTGCTTCTTGTTTAACACAAACATAATTCAGTTCTAAAACACAACAGTGCCAAGAGCTCATAAAAAAATTACTCAATATGAATATTTTAATTAACTGGTCAAAAACACTTGACGTATCGTCAATTGTATAGCAGCCATTTTTTTAAAAAAAATGTCACTGAAATACGTTTTAAGTTCTTTGGTTTAGATTTAGATATTTAGTTACAGCTTCTATATCTATTAAAGTTTTATCACGCAGTGATTGTTTATTCGTCACATCGAAAAGTCACGAACGTCTTAATATGGTGTAGTGATATTTAGACTGGGTCGTACTGCTGGAAATTTCCAGGTCAACGCAATTTATTTCAGATCTCCATGTCGTGTCTCTTAAGATATCCGGTTTTGTAGGTTTCCTCCGTCGAGCTATCGCTTCATCAGAAAATTCAAATATGGCGTCAATGAGCCGAAGTGACGCAGATAACGAGAGAGCGCTATTCTTCCGCTCAAGAGCGCTTTCTTTCAATCTCGATTCTGGTGAAACCCATTTTCGAGGTGAGTCCGCCCCCCTCCCCAATCCCATTATAAGCGGCGCACACTTTGATTGAATTCATTAAAAATAATACAGACAGATGCACTGGGGTAGGTGTGTTTACGTCGCGTATTTATTTACCTGCAGCGGAGAGATCGAAATCTGTTTTTTTTATTGCAGTCATTTGTGACGAGCTAACGTAAATAATCTCGTTTCAGATAATCTCGTAAATAATCTCGTCTCATATCTGGAGCAGGCGTTTCACTGAACAACATTAGGGAATGATGACTCGGATATATTAAATGCCGCGAAACCATCTTGGTCTATTTTTTGAAACATTATATTTCTGCTACATATTATATTTCATTCATTTTTATTTTTTTGAATAAATAAATTTCAAATTTATCTGAATACAGTAGTTGGTATTGCATTGCCGGGAAGCTTTCATGAAGGGGGAACTTTTCAAACGCTTTTCCCATCATAGGCCTGCTAAAATGAGTACCGCCATCTAGTGGCAGATCGTGTCAACTAGAATCGCCGCTGAGTTTGACAACTTTGTCCGCCAAGCGTCACTGCGAGCGACACTGCCAAACAAAATCTCGTAGAGATTAAAATTTGTCATTTTTTTTTTTGGTCTTTGATCAATCTTTTATCGTCATTTGTGTCTGGATTTTTCCAACCATTTCTGCCGCGTATCGTTTCCGGTTGAATCGTCTTTCTTCGACGTGCTGGAAAGTCGAACCACGATGACGGTAGGAAACGTATTTCGCAATTTGCAAGTGCCGGGTTGTGTAGGATGGTGCATTTTGTTTGACTCGGGTCCCCGTTTACATCGACTGTCGATTATATTCGGCAATGGGTTGCGTTAATCCATGTTACGGTGCAGCGTTTATCCAATGGAGACATAGCCGTCTGAGACTCAATTACAAAACGCCCACAATGTCGATTGTCATCCACATCTCGTGTAAACCAGGTCACCAATCATGATGGCCGGGGGTTTAAACAGTTTTGCTGCATTTCGCGATTGTCCTTTTTTGGAGCACGAATTAATTGGATAACTTCGTTCGTTCGTGCCGGAATGGTTTGTGGTGACATTTACAGGGTTCTTATCAATACTCGAAATCCATTTTGATAGGTTGTTTCGTTTAAGTTTTGGTCCAAAGGTCAACCAACGACAGTTGAGGTTTGTCGGGCCCGTTGTCGTTTTACCACAAATCGTTATTATATTGCCACATATTTTTTACATTTAACCCAAGTATATCTTATATATTTGGTAGTTTCTATGAAGTTTGATAAAATGTCTCGTCCAGTGAGTTATTTAGTCAAGTTGTTACCCAGAGTTACCAGCTAGGGGGTTTAGATATTTGTCGAGGGGCACTGTCGTGTTTCCAACACGGGCAAACTCAAACGATGCTCATAAACAGAATGCCTTTTCAAATGACCAGTCGATCAATATTATTTTTTATTTAGTGTAATTGCTCTTTGCAAAGTAATTGTACTGTTTATGCCTATTCGGTGACCGGTTTGATGTTTGCCGGCTAATTGTCACTAGGCGTAGTTGCCGATAACAACAAGAGCAGCGCCGAATTTGGGCCAACTTTGTTGGCTTTCCTATTTCTGGTACAATGTTCTGTATTCTGTAATCTACTCACTCAGAACAGACTGTCGTTGTATCTAGGGGTACCAGAATTAATTTACTTTAGGCATCTGCCTGCTTATATATATATTTTTGGCTTATTATTCAGAACTACTAGTCTCTCGTGACGCATTTTCGTTTACAATTTACAATTACAATTTAGATGCGGAACATTCAATCGATCAGCGAGAGAAATAGAAGACCCCCAAAAAAAAGGTTGAGAACTGAATCAAGATCAAGATTCGGTTCTTAACCTCTTTTTGGGTCGCGGGACTCTTAAAATCTGACAGCAGCCGTGGAATTGCAAAGACAGTTCAAAGTGCATAGAACTGCAGAACTCGATGCCGAAAATATAAATACGATAATTTTGTCAGCCCTTATCAAGGAATCCTTTGAACCCATCCTTTGGACCTCTGGAACGTATTCGGTTCTTACCCATTTTTATGCCCAGCTTGCAATTTGAGAGAAATAGAGTACATTATATTCTCGACTGGAATAATTCCAAGAATAGATTCTCATAGTCTACCAAATTGTTAATCGAAATACCTGAATGTAAATTTTTAGAACTATTATTTGTTTAATCAATTTGTTTCTGTGTCAAATCTTGCTATCATTTTTGTCTACAATGTAAATGTAGTGCATTTATAAAAATGTTATTCTTTGCTTCTATAGGTAACCTCCTTCTATGAGTAATACTCTATGAAGACACCATTTTCGCCGACACCAGGATGGAGTGCTACAGTGGTTCAGGGAGGATCCTGTCCTGACGACCTTTCTGTTTCCTAATCTGGCCGCACAAATCCCGAGACATTTAAATGGCGTCAACCTAATCCTCGCAGACTTTTCAAAATAATATTTTTTAATGAACTCCAAAGTCGGTTGACCGCAACCGCACATATCCGCCCATTGCAAAGACTTAATTCGGCAACAATATATTGAAAGGATAAGACTTATTCACTTGCCATGATTCGAGGCGCAACCCATCGAGACGTGAGGATTTTATTGGTTGGAGAGCGTAAGTCATATAAACTATTATCCTAGTAGCTTCATTATCTGCTTTCTGGGCAAGATGCCGATTGATGATCGAGGCATAGAGTTTTAATTTAATAATTAATTCTACCTAGAATGTGTCATGTGAATGAGTCTGTGTCACTTCAGAGCCCAGTATCAGTTAGGTTATCGCCTTCAGCAGTTTGTAAGAATTCATGATTGACACATATTCGTCATTTTTACTTATTGAGGTTCATTTCGATATTTGTAGCCGGTGTGGGCAAGACGTCGCTGATTTTATCACTGGTCAGCGAGGAGTATTCTGAGGATGTTCCGGCCAGAGCGGAAGAGATCACCATTCCTGCTGACGTCACGCCCGAAAGAGTGCCCACACATATTGTCGACTATTCGTGTGAGTTGTCCAAAAGAAACTGCGGTTGAGTTTTAATTGTATTGCTATTCGTGTTAATAAATCAATGCAATTTTCGTTTCTATTTCTACCGACGCAGCTCAAGAGCAGACTGATGAAATGCTCGAGGAAGAGATATTACGGGTTAGTTTTCACATTGTTAATTTCAATATCCAGCGGTGTTAGTTTTCAATTTTATTTTTACTTCGTATTGCCACTTTCATTATAATTTAAAATGCAATTATTTTCTCTGAAAACAATTTTTTTACAATTTATATTTTATTTTTTTTTGCAGGCAAACGTTATATGTATTGTGTTTGCGTTTGATGATGATCACAGTGTTGAACAGGTAATTGTTTTTGTTTATAAATGTAGTGTTTATAATGAAGATTTTATTTTGGTATTTTAGATATTTATTTGAATAAATTGTTTCGAAATTGCTTGGGGGGCTTAAATAAGATTGATATACAAACTGGTATCCTTTTTTAATTAATCTGTTCAATGAAATCAAAGATTTGTTATACATGTGTCTAAATAATTTTTCCGAATGACGAATGATAAAAAATGTATCCACGCATTTCTCCGTTCAGATCACCAGCTACTGGTTGCCGCTAATCAGAGATAATCTGGGGGAGGATCACCACACACCCGTTATTCTGGTGGGCAACAAATGTGACCTCATCGCTGGCGGCGGCCTGGAAGTAAGTCCAGAATATTCCTTAAATTATTATGTGCGATGAACATAAAATATACAAGTTGGTGACTTACAAAATTGATTTAAAAATGGTTTCAGGTTGCTCTTCCCATCATGAACGACTACGCCGAAGTCGAGACGTGTATTGAAGTGAGTATCGGTATTGAATCGATGTATTTTTAGTGATTTTGAATTATCGAGCGAATTAATTATTTGGTGTCTCTTTTTATTCGGTGTTCCAGTGCTCCGCGAAGCTGCTAAAAAATATATCCGAAATGTTCTTCTATGCACAAAAATCCGTTCTCCATCCAATGACGCCGCTGTACAGCACCGAAGCTAAAGATGTAAGGTTTTTTAAAATGTCAAGTCGACTTGTCGAACTTGACCCGGTTACCGGTTTATTAAAATAATTACTGATTATTGAGAACAATTAAGTAAACGTTTATGTTTGAAAAATGTCAAATATAAAGGTGTTCTTGTTATATGTGTGACTAAACAATATATATATTATTATTTTTTTGTATCTTTTAGCTCACAGACAGCTGCAAGAGAGCATTAACCAGAATTTTCAAGATATGTGACACGGACAACGATAATATACTCAGTGACGACGAACTCAACCTGTTCCAGGTGCGAATTTTTGTCTGTATGGGATTGTTCGTCTTCCCGTTAATCGAATCAAAACAATGACACAAAGTTAGATCATAGAGCAATTGAGCGGAACAATATTTTGCGATGTAAGTTTTACCTTTTTCTTTTTGCAGCGGCGATGCTTCAATTCGCCACTTCAGCCGCAGGCCCTCGAGGACGTGAAGGGTGTCGTGAGAAAGCACATTCCTGACGGCGTTTTAGACAATGGGTTAACCATAAAAGGCAAGATAGATATTTTAGCCGCCATGATGATTCAGGAACACGCGTACCCTTCCAGCCAGCTATCTAATCTAAACAATTACATAATTTTATAGGTTTCCTGTTTCTGCACATTCTGTTCATCCAACGTGGTCGTCACGAGACAACGTGGACAGTGCTGCGGAAGTTTGGCTACGACAATAGTCTGCAGTTGGCCAACGAATACTTATTTCCCATGTAAGTTCATCACGAAAGCAAACAGATAAACTAATAGACAGTGTAAGATTGAAATTTGGATTTAATACATGAGATAATTTGATCGATTATCAGTGGATTTTGATTTTCTCTTGCACAAAGGCTCCACGTTCCTCATGGCTGCACAACTGAATTGACCCATCAGGGCTACAATTTCCTGGCCATATTGTTCGAGAAGTACGATAAGGTAGGGCTATGTCCCATCTTCTCAATTTTAAACCGCGTTCATTTTCGGGGATTACCTCACAAATCGAAAATTTCAAGAGAAGTAGCCCGTTCACAGTACAAACGAATTATGGTTTTAATTGACAGTTTACTTCCCGTTCTTTTTCGCTAACTAGGACCGAGATAATTGCTTGTCTCCCGAAGAACTGCAAGATTTGTTCGGCACCTGTCCAATGATGCCCTGGGGTCAAGACGTTTGCCACGCTGTGTGCACCAACGACAACGGCTGGGTAACGCAAAAAGGATTCCTCGCTCAGTGGACGTAAGCGTGAACACTGATTATTATACATTGCCGGCTACAACAATTTTGCGTAATAAAAAAAATGTACCGAGAAATTTCAATCGATTGCGCGAAACTACTTAATCATCACCATCTGTTGTCTACAATTGGCAAGTTCGACACTCTTGGAAACTAATTTATCAAACCCAAATCTCACAAATAAAAAAGTTATCACCTTTTTTCTTCGCCCATTCAAAAGAGTAATTATTGACTTACTTGTTTCCTTATTTTTTTCGACAGGTTGACGACGTTCTTTGATGTTCAGCGGACCTTGGAATACTTTGCCTACCTCGGTTACAATATTGTCGGCGAAGAGAGTCAGCTGTCGGCAGTGCATGGTTAGTCATCGAAACCACTGAACTGAATCTTAGCTATTTTAGAAACTTCGCCAATTACCGTGTCGAAATGTTGACGTTGTCTTATTTGTTTCCTTAGTGACCAGGGACAAGAAAGTCGATTTGCAGAAACGGCAGACTGGTCGAAACGTATTTCTATGCCACGTGATCGGTCCGAAGAATGTGGGAAAAGTAAGTCTGAACGTCTCCTCTGTTCCTAATTTTGGCGTCCTTCCGATCAACTTAAACATTGAAATGACATTTCGTTTCTCGTTCGTTTTCACAGAGCGCTTTTCTGCAAGGATTACTTAATCGCACAAAAGAGGTATTTTGAACTAGGCAAAATGTCCTTTAATAGCTATGACTGTGTTTATAACTTATGATCTTGCACAACGATGTGCTTTATTGACTTCATTGTTTTATTGTTTATAAATGCAACGTTTAGACCCAAACCGATTCTTACAAAGATCAGATTCCCCATTTCTCCATCAATCAAGTGCAAGTGTATGGACAAGAAAAGTTCTTGGTGGTGAGTTGTGACCTAGTTTGAGCGGTTTTTTAATCGAATCATTTGGTTAAGCATTTTTTAGTCACCAATTTGATGTGGTCTTCGTTGCAGTTACACGAAATCGATATTCAAGGTCGCACCGACACCCTGCAGCCATCCGAGGTGAACTGTGACGTCGTGTGCCTAATGTATGACGTTAGCCATCCGCGATCCTTCGATTACGTGGCCAGAATCTATTTGGTGAGTTTTGTTATTGAGGCCATCGTTCGATGTCCTTTTCATGTTTCATGTTTTTGGAACAGAAAGGAATTGAAGAAATATGTAGCTTTCTTTTGATAATTTGGGCGTTCCTAAGTGGTTCCCGTAATAGTCATAAGCGTTCCTTAATTCACTGCAGTTTCAAATTGTTTTCTTCATGATTCTCAGAAATATTACGCGGATACAAAAATTCCTTGTCTGATTGTGGCCGGCAAGAGTGACTGTCCCGAGGTGAGACAAGAGTACCTGGTGCAGCCAGCGCAGTTCTGCTCCAAGCATCGTCTTCCGCCACTGCAGCCCTTCTCCTGCACCGGCAAAGTCAAGAAGGACGTTTACATCAAGTTGGCCACCATGGCAGCTTATCCGTGAGTTCAGAAAACCCTTATCGAAATTATTTTATTGAATTGAAGCGGAAGAATGATTAATTGATTGGCAGAATACCCGTAACAGTGCAAGTGCGAGTTGTACAGGAACGTAGCTGATGTGTTGCATTTTTATCTGATGTTCTAATACGAGTTGTCCAACTTCGAGACAGTACTAGCATTTTCAACCTTACTGGAATTCAGATATAATATTGATTTTGTTAATATAATGCCGCAGTTCTGAATATTTAATTAACACGATTTATATAATTCAAATTTAAGGAAGTTTTTCGTTGCTCATTTGGGGCATTTCAGTTTTGTAGTTCCATGTACTTTGTGTTTAATTGCCGATCTAATCCAAATTTCAAGAACATCTTGTAAAAAATTTATCAGTTGGTATTCTCATCAGTCAATATTTGGGAATAAGATGTTTTTATTTTTCAAATTGATTCGATGATCGATTAGATGTTAATGTTACGTGTGTGTTATTAATTAATTCTAATGTTACATGTAATTTATAATAATGTGACCATTGATTTCTGCAGCCTGTTCAAAGCAGCGTGGATATTGTTTTACCAGACCAGGTGTGTAGCCCGGACCCCAAAACACGTCAACAAAGATTTTTTTTTTGTAGAGACGTCGCTCCATCTATCGGGGCGTGCTGTGTATCAATGTTGTCCGTTGTCACTACGGTACCCAAAAAAAGCTTCTCTTTCTACAAATTGTTCGGCCAAACGAGCGAACGAGAGAGAGAAACCAACCTTCGGTGGTTGCTTTTTTTTTCGTTTACGCGCTTCCTTTATTTTTCTTTGTTTTGTGGTTTTCTGTCGTTGCAGTACCCTGAAGCGTTTGGTGCACATCTTACTTTTGCGGCCCTCAGGCAGCTGGTTCTCGGATAGGCTGAGGTCGGATTAGAGTTTTGTCCCCGTTTTGTCTTTTTTTGTGTTTCCAACCTTGTATGCCCTCTTTTATTTGGTTTTGACTGGTCTTCGTCGCTGTTTAGTTTAGGTTTTGCTCGTTATTGGCCGATTTTCTCCACTGAGATGTAGCTGCACGTTCACGCATTTCCGCTGCCAATTGATGGACTCTCAAAGCGATCCTAGCGGATGTTGGTCGTCACCTTTGCGGACATTTGAGACAAATTGTACCGTAACGGACTTTGTCTCAGTTGTGCCTACAGTGCACCGATCCCAGTGAGAGACGTGACTGCCGCTGGGATCGCTCGGGATCGCTCTACTAATCTTATTCTTTCAAGTTCTACCATCTCCTCCTGCACGTTCCTTATCTCGTGTCCACTAACACCATTTCTTTATTATTTTTTAGCACCGCCTCTGCACGTTTCCTCTCCGCACTTGTTCCTGCTCCGCCATTATCACCATCCTCATTTTTTTGCCATTCCGACTTAGAGCGTGTGCACCACATTGCTTCAGCGTACTTCCGCCTCGACTCCGTTCATACAGAAATTTTTAATCATTCGTGCATGGTGTCCTGTTCTGTCTCAGTTTTTGCATGATAAGTGACAGTTGTAGGAGGACAGTCCTGCCGCATTTTAAGCATTTAGTACTAGGAGAGCAAGACTTATTTTTGTGGTTGCGATTGTGTAGACTAACCAGCTACTGCGTAGTCCTCTTTATTATTTGTTTTAAGTTAATTGGATGAGAATTCCCTTAAAACCAAATTGAATGTCAAATTAGGCGTTCCCATGACGGCTGAAATTTAACAAAGATAAAATTATGACATTTTGATTACTTTGACTTTAAGGATTGTATTTTTTGGAAGAATACCTTTCGATTTTATTCGAAGGATTTCTTTACAATATATTTTGATGTTGGTTTGATGCCAATATTCGAACGACAACATTGATACTTGTCAGGAAAGTTGTTATGTTCTTTCACATAAATTTAATTGAAGTTTTTAATTTCATTTCCAAGATTTTTAAATTAAAAATTGGTGGTGGAGGTCTTTTCCGAAAGTGTTTTGCAATGTCGTTCACTAAAGTTAAATTTATATCTCCCCTCCCCAAAATTCAGACACTGGAAGCAGTTGCAACTGTCGCACGACAACATGACCTGGCTGAAGGCTGGACTGGGAGTTGCAGCAGTGGCTCTGTTCGGAATGTTCATGGTCAAGATCTTCCGACCAACCGAAATTAGGTAACGTAGTTTGAAACTCTCAGCAAATTTTGACCAGCGTCTAAATTTAATGTACGACTCGTAGCCCAGTCGGTATTGCGACTGACTGTGGCTCAGCGGTCCTGGGTTCAAACATATCTTAATTCAATGTTATCTTTCTGTCTATTTTTCAGTTCTTAGCGCAGCAGCAGCGGACGTTCTTCCCACCGCCAATCGATCGATCGCGCCAGTCAGTGCCGTGGAATTTCGAGTACTAGGAATCGGAAGCCCGGGGCTCGCCCTCGTACCGCAGGGTACCTATCGAGAGGAATATTTTAGATGGTGGCTCTGCTTTTAGCTCTAAAGCGAGACAACTACCAATAGAAGTATCACTCACCGCGCAGAAAAAAATAATTTATTTTTAAGTGAGGCAAAATAAAAATGGTCGAGGTACTCAATTGAATGATTTTTTGTTAATTCATTTTTCGGGGTTATATCGCCAATGTATTATAATTGAATGTTATTTTATTGTTGTAGAAGATATATTACCTATGTATAAATAAATAGCACATTCGGTTTGTTATAAAAGATTTGTCGCTCAATTATTTCTAGGGGAAAATATTCCTACGTCACGAACCAAATGTTTAAAAGATTTTAATGATTGGGCGATTTTAATTCTATGGCGATGACTAAAAATATGCAAGTCTACGCTTATACAGAAACTTTTTAAATTCAAACTTAGCCCCAAAAACAATCCTTGACTTGAGGAAACTTAGTCTGCAACTACAGTTTAAGATCATACAGAGGGTTGTTTCATGTTGACAAGATTTTTAAAATAGCATGTGCTCGGATTGATTTGGTTTTTGAATATTTTTAATCAGCATTTATAAACAAAATGGCACCGGAAGTAGATAGTTGGCTCCATAAAAGCTCTTTCCGAAGAATTCGCGAAAATTGGAAGGTGTAAAAAAAAAGGTGAGACTGTTTCCAAGTCAACGATTTATCGTATTGTCCACGAAAAAGGAAAATCGCCAAGTTACAAACCAACAAATATGAAACAACCCTTCTGTATTAACACGAAAAGTGTGAAATTTTAGATTAAAAAAATATTTAGTTTCAATTCGTGTCTTGAAGAGTCACTATACTGTGAAAACTACCGGAACATTGTGACATCTGAGAACGGTTAATGATAATATATATAAACAAAAAGCACCAAAATTTTTTGATTCCGCGTAGTGATTTTCTTGTTTTTATTTTTTTTTAAATGTTTAATTACATTAGAAGAAGAATCCCAAAATCTTTCCTCCCACGTGTTTCTTTTTCGCTTCTTCGTGATCCATGATCCCTCCGGAGGTAGTTAACACGATGAAACTGGAAACGGCAAGAAATAAAAAGGAAAACGTACAAATTAAGAAATTATTCCAAACGAAAACTCTCGCAACTGAAAAGCAATAAATGAATATCAGTTTTGCTGCATAGAAAACAATCTAGCTTTTGGTATAATGCTTAATAAGAGTTCTGAATGTTTCATCGCCATGTGCCAGGTCCGAACAAACGACATTTTCATTCATGTAACGAACCATGAAAAAGTTAAGTGTCTCGACACAAGACACCGTTAAAGCAACGTCAGTATCGCGTTCATCGCCATCTCATGGTGTCTGCTCATTGGCGACGACAACGACGCCGTCACTTCATATTTCAGCCTCCTCAGGCGAGGTGCCTTTTAAAAAAATTATATATTGCGAAAATACTTTCGGCTAAACTTACCCAAACTGTCGGGAAGGTAGTAGATTTCTCGTCCAACGCTCCACATCTTTAATCTGCACGTCAAATCTGGGACTGATCACTCCACACTGGCGGAAAAGAACAACACAAATGAGGATATTTTATTCTTGGACATTTTTTATATTGCATCGCCCCTGAGTATTCGCAGAGATATCAAAAGCAATATTTAATTTCGAATTTTTCCTCCTCACTAAATAGCGAAACCACTAGTTCTCACAATCGATTGTTTATTTTTAAAATGTATCAATATTATATCATGCTGTTCGTCCGCCCTGGGCAACGAAAAATAAGTTAATTTACGAGTCATGATAATCAGAAACGTCACATACCTTATTTAATCGACCGGTCAAGTTAACTACAATCTTGCCCGATCTGTGATCATCGACAATTTCGAATTCCCCGATATAACCTGAAAACAAACATTTGAGTTAAGTTATCTGTGCACACATTTTTCAGAATTCATATTTAGATTAACAAAAAAATCCACAACAATTTGGTAATATGAGAATTCGGTTTGTTATATTCATAATTTCCAGTAATCCAAAAATCCAGCTGCTTTCGTTCCAGAACTAGGAGTTAACTAGCAGAAGCTAGGATTTTTGACAAAGAACGACAGTGTGTGTGTGTGGTAAGACGACCATGTCCCCGAAAACATGTGGTCTCATGACTACAGCTCCGAATTTCTTTGGCATATTTATTGCAAATGATAAACGGTACCAGTTATATAAGCTCCGGATTCTGTTAACTATAAGGCCGAAAGCATGCGTGTATCACGAGAAAAACCCAGTGTTCTAAGTCCTAACTGTGGTGCGGTAACACGACTCCAGTCCCGGATATTTCCAACAATGGCTTACCGTGTCTCATCATAACTGTGAGAAACTTGACGATGACTTTCGAGCAAGGCCTGATCATCACCTGCCGCTTGCCTCGTTTCTCGGCATTGTTGATCGACTTCAGGGCATCGGCGAGAACGTTAACGCGCACCATTCTTGCAGCTGAAAACGGAAAATTCAAATTTAACACAAGAAACCGTGGCAATGTCCGGGCCTCGAAACATGTGATGGACTTTACTGCCGCCTTACAGCGTTAACTAGGCCTATTTGCTAGACACTTTTTTTAGGCAGTTAAGAAATTAGCTGGACGAACCAAAATTCAGGCAAACACAAATTGAAAGTTCCCCCTTTCACCTCGAACCGTTCATCGGATCGAAAAGTAAATTTCTGAACAAAGACTGAATTTAAAATTCGTCCACGGGCATGAGGTGATCTGTGTCACCGGTCTCCAGCCAACGGGGCGGGTATGGAGATTCATCAATCAATTAACGCTAATCACACTCACATTAATCTATATTTTCGCGACACGTTCGTTAATAAAGATATACACAATCAACTTCACCAATTATTACATTAATCCGACTAAAAAATTTGAAGATGTTCGTGGATTCAGAAAAGTTTTGGTAGCGTGGCTTACCTTGTTATTCGATGGCGGACTACATAAAAAAAGGATAATTTCTTGGCCACCGGTGGCGCTTTCGTCGCAGATTTTCAGTTTCTGAGATTACCAGTAGGGGCCGCCACCGCTATCCTTCTCAGAAACCAATAGATCTCCATGGAATCTAGAGTGACAACGAAATAGTCAGCTACCTCGGCGTTACTTACGGTGCTCGGTGCTGAGTCAGCATCACCGCTTGGGGCGCTGTCGTTGATACTACCGTGACCATCGGAATGAAACTTCTAGTTCAGTATATCGATATCGTTGGTTTTCATACAAAATTCCCATATCAAAGATGGCTGTCGTCGAGCGAAAATGTGCGAGAGTGCTTTTGTTGTGTTCATCTCGTTGAACTAGTTACAATTAAACTAAGATGCGAACCAGAAGTGAGAATGCCTATCGTGCGCTGGAATAGTTCCCGTCCCTGTCGGAAGCATCGATCGTATCTGGTCATTGCCATCGTGATCGTCACCTTCCATCTCGTTTTGGCGTACAGCATCTACAAAATCAGTTCCACTGACGACATCTCGGACCGCGAATGGCCAAAGGAAGACCACAACAACAACCATGAGAAGGTAGAATAAACTGATTTGTTTTCAAGTTCATGACAAGTGTATCGCCTGAAAAACAACTTCACTTTCAAGGGGGAGCCTTAACAGGATCGCTACTAGTCGTTTGAAATTAACCGATAGTGGGCGGGAATGCCAATAAGAAATCCATTTGTACCGGACCTGTTGTCGCGTTACCGCTCGACCTAAGCTGTCTCACGAAATGACGATAATATCTTTGCTAATAGATCACCTTTGAACTTCGAACGAATTATTGTTTGTCTACGCGCACAATGATTATTAAAGTTTGTGTGTGTTTCTTTGTATTTCTTATAATTTCTAGGTTAACGCAACTTGGTTGAGGTCTCTTAAGTTTAGTTCTTTAGATATTATCCGTTGGAAGTTGATTACGGAGATTTTTTCTGACGTTCGTTGCAGAGCTTCACTGAATTCAACTAAGGACGGTTAACACCACGACTCCATCAAAATAATTTACTAAAGAAACGATATTTGAGCGCTGAACTTTGACAATTCTCATTAGTTCGGCCGCAATATAGCTCGATAGCTATGAGAACTAATTTATGACGTACGCAAACCTATATTTCCATTCATTCGCATCGAGATAACATGAATATTTACCGAATTCTACACCCACCTAACACCTGTTCAATCCTCAAATTGTGTCCTTGGAACGTTTTATTGCCGAACATCAGCGAACCATGGGTTTGTCGTATGGAACAAAAAGAAACTCTGTTCAAATTAAATCTCGACACCGATATTGCGAGTTATTGATATTAACCACCTTGAGCACTTCATTTTTAATATTTAACCATACATTAACCAGGGCACGTTAGGAAGCGTTGGCAATGTTTAAAACTTAAACGACTGATATCTCGAGAAATAGGCAGAATCGAGATCTCTAATAACTTTCGCTCGACGACAAATTTCATTCAATTTCGTTGAACCTTTACTAAATAAACGCCGAGGCGGGCAAATTAAAAAAAGTTATTATGGCCTAATCATTGCCTAAGTTACGTTTCTTAGAGCTAAGGAATTTTTGTATTCCTTTGAAATTTTGCATTTTGTCACCTCAAATCATTAATTATTATAATTAAAATATCATAATTAAAAGTTAAGAAATGACAAAAGAGCAAAATTCTAAAAGAGTTGGCAATACTTTCTCGACGATACTCATGGCAATTGGATCGAACTGACGGGAGAAAAATTAACATATGCTCACATTTAATGGATAGTTTTCCTCCGGCAACAGAGCATGCTATGCATGCCTTGAGAGCACTTGACGATCCGCCACTGATGCACTGGTCTGGTTGAACAATTATAATTGTCCGTCTAGTCTGGATTTAGCTCGCGTTATGAATTCCCAGCCAACATCCCCACTGCGTCTCCTTTTTTTGGGGGGGAGACAAACTTAGGAAGCAATCTGCCAAATATAATTATTATTAGGACGTCTGGCAGCTGCTCGCAACATTTTTTTTGTGTGGAGCTATGACTCATATTTGTAAACATGGCTGAGTTTTGGTTTTTTGTTGCCGGCAATTTTTTTTAAACCTTGTCACCAACTCCGCAAGATCGATTTTTTTAACATCCAGTTCAGCTGAACTACTGTAGGGTTCTGTTTGACGCTCTTAACAAAAATCTAGCTTAGATGTGGAACACTAATCTTCTGTTTAAGAAAATCAACAGCAAATGAAGATGTGAATTCTGAAATTTTGCTGAACAGTTCGATTTAACCCCAACTTCTTTCCTGAACCTCACTGCTTTTAGCAGTTCCCGTTAAATTAATAGTCGTATTTAAGTGTCATTTAAGTGGTTTTATTTTATCAGAATTACTCAATAGTTTGGGTACATTTTCTGCATAACTTAATACTTTGAGTTTTATCAAAGGAAAACATTTTTTAAGGTCGGAACGTAAGATTAAAAAGAAATGCGCTTCGCGCAATTTTCCTTTATCATTTTTCTATTGATTTTTAAAATTGTACACTTTCTACACAAAAGAATTCTACACAAATATCGTTAGTTTAAAGAACATATTTTAAAATAAATTACGCTTCACGCAGATTTTCTTCGGTTATTTGCTGTATACTTATCTATAATTGAGGATAATTTTGGCGTTAATCTTGTAAGACTTAATTTGTAATTTAATTTTACAAATTAATTCTAGGTAAAGGGGATCGTTGGACGCGATCTATAACTCGGCAATAAAGTTGAAGTTGTATAAAAATATTTTTATAAAACGGCAGACATTCATATATTACAGCACAGGATTACAAAATTGAAAATGATGACATCATCGAGATGGAATGGTACAACTTCGTGGAGGTGATCTGTATAACATTGAATTAACTCGCGGATGATGGTAGAATGTGCGAAATAAATTCAGTGGTTGCGAAAGCTGGCTCGGGCACCTCATAATTCTCCACCCATCTCATGAACTATATTACGACACGGCGCAGTCACCCACTGAATTTATTTCGCACATTCTACCATCATCCGCGAGTTAATTCAATGTTATACAGATCTATACTTATTAAGATTTAATACAGATCACCTCCACAAAGTTGTACCATTCCATCTCGATGATGTCATCATTTTCAATTTTGTAATCCTGTGCTGTAATATATGAAAGTCTGCCGTTTTATAAAAATATTTTTATACAACTTCAACTTTGTTGCCGAGTTATAGATCGCGTCCAACGATCCCCTTCACCTAGAATTACTACCAACGGCTCCTATTTCAATTTCGTGGCTTACAAATTAAACCTTACAATTAATCTTACTTAAAAATTGTTAAGTTCTAAAGAAAGGTAAAAAAAATATGAAAGATATTTTCTCTCTGTTGTATTTAAATAAACTTTCACTATAATTTCAACACAGAAAATCATAAAAGGTTTTTTAAATTGCGGTGCGCGCATATAATTTATATATTTTTTAACATCTTTTACCCAGAAATCATGAAAGGTTTTTCAAAAAAAAAATGCGCAGAGCATGCACATACCTTTGGTTTTTAAAAAAGTATGTTCAGAGCACAAATGTTGGCTTGCTGCGTTGTTCCCCGTCGAGAAAATGAGCTTGTGGTGGTGACCTTATCGGTGACCTTTTTAATTCTTGCCGCTCCTCTGCTCACGAATTTGTACCCAATAGTTGCCAGCAATTTGATTAACCAAAATCATGTGTTCATTGGGCGCTTCTTTCCCATAACCACGCGAAACACGATTATTGCTCCGACATCGGTAAAGGAAAAACCAAGCCCTCGACCTGGTTTGAAACCTATTTCAGATATTTGCGTTGTTGGCGTTCATGAGATATGAATCTAATAAACAAATATAGCACTAGACGTCAGCGAGTTAACATTGTGCGCAAGTGCACAATGGATTGAATGAGAAAACAGAGTCCAAATGAAAAGTAATAGCATCTCTTTTTGTGTATGATTGACAGGAGTCGAGGGTGGCCATGTCCGGCGCGTCGTTCGAACAGCACCACCGTCCAGATGACGACACGGCGCCCGGTGAGACGGCGGCGGGCACTGACGTCAGAGACGGCGGTGGCGCCCCCAAACGGTCGATCGGACAAGTAGCTGGTGGCGGTGAGGCCGCCACCATGGAGGTGCTGCCGAGGCCGAAGCACGACGACGCTGCTGCCGCCGCTCCTGCTCCGTCCAACGTGTCCTCGCAGGGCGGCGGCGGCGCCCGGAGCAGCACGACCAGCAAGGTGGTGAGCGCCGCCGAGGCCGACACGCTGGTGCGGCAGCTGGGCGAGTTGGGGATCCGGCCCACCTGTGATATTGTCGCCAAAGAGGCCGTCAGCGCCATCAACCGGGCCAAGTCCGTCGAGTGCAAGCGGGAGATTGCGGACATCGTGTGCCGCGCTCGCCAGGGCCAGCTCTATCCCGGCCGTCTACCGAGGAGTTGTCCCAGTAAAGGTATGCATTGAAATCTCGTGTCCGATGGTTTTGAATTGCAGGGCATGGCCAGTCTGTTTTAAATGCATTACTCTGGTTCCTACAGGACGACAACTGGGCGACTACCTCGGCTGCTACGAGGACGACAAGAAGGAGCGTCTTTTGAGCGGGCATTTAAATAAATTTGTAAATAATACTCCTCAGCATTGTATAGACATGTGCCTTCAATCAGGATATCAATTAGCCGGTGTACAGTATGGGTAAGTCGGTACTGTATGGGGAATTAACTGTAATTTAATTGAGATAAAGGGGACTAATGAGTTTTCTCTCGTTTCTCTTTCTCACTGCAGAGTGGAGTGTTTCTGTGGAGACGATTATCCAAGTGCCAAATTCCTTTTATCCGAAGAAAACTGTGATATTCCTTGTCCCGGCGATGCCAACAAAGTGTGTGGTGGATTCTACGCGGAGAACATCTACCACACCGGCTTGTCCAGTAAGTGACAATCTTTATCAACTCCTAGTATGCTCCGTAACATTTTTAGACATAAATTAATGGTGTCTGCGCTTTCAGAACTTCCCAAGCTGTCGCCATCCCCTTCCCCGAGTCTCTCGGCAAACACTAGCGAAGCCAGGGTCCTGTTTCTGTTGACCCTCAACGGCCGAGCCATTCGCCAAGTGCGACGTCTCATCAAGACCTTGTACCATGTGCGCCAGTACTTCTATATTCACGTTGATGCTGTGAGTGCGAGTTATCTCATCCGATTGTCCTAAGGAAACTAAGTACAATCACCTTAATAACTAACTTGTTACTGAGGTGATGGAGATGGTTCATGGTTATGTGACTCCTTAAAGATAGATTAAGTATTTTTAAGAAACTCAAATCTCGTTCAAAGATTAACGTTTTTCCGTCGATTATCTTTTTTTTTAGCGACAAGAGTACCTGTACCGCGAGCTGCTGCCGCTAGAAGCGCAGTTTCCCAACATCCGTCTGTCTCGTTGGCGCCTGTCCACCATCTGGGGTGGCGCCAGTCTGCTCCAGATGATGCTGCACTGCATGGAGGACGTGCTGGCCATTCCCGACTGGCACTGGGACTTCTTCATCAATCTAAGCGAGTCGGATTTTCCCATTAAGTATGTGTTTTTTTAATTAATTGAAATTGATTTTCAATTTTTCCTCATCAGACGGCACGACGAACTGGATTATCGCTTTTTTGTTGTCTATGATGTTTTTTTAATTAATTGAAATTGATTTTCAATTTTTCCTCATCAGACGGCACGACGAACTGATGTCTTTCTTACAAGCCAACAAGGGAAAGAATTTTCTCAAGTCCCATGGCAGAGACACCCAGAGGTTTGTTGTGCCAAACGACTCAAATTGACATACGTACATTTGATTTTGTTGTTATTTTGTTTGCGACTTATTTTTACGCTCGTATTAATGAGAGACTAATGTTTTCGTTCAGGTTCATTGTGAAGCAGGGACTGGACAAGACGTTCTTCGAGTGCGAGGCTCGAATGTGGCGCGTCGGCGACCGCCAACTGCCCTTGGGCATCCGCGTCGACGGTGGCAGTGATTGGGTGGCGCTCAGCCAGGACTTCTGTCGCTATCTGGTCAACACCAAAGACGAATTGGTTACCGGCCTCAAAGTCGTCTATAAGCACACTCTTCTGCCCGCCGAGGTAACCGTCATCCGGTTTCGATATTCCAAGTGCTTAAATTGTTTTTTAAGCAAACTAAAAGTGTAACTAATTCGTGGAACATGCTCTAGTGTTTGATCGAAACATCATTGTTATTAACTTCCGTGTATTTTGTTTTCGTTTCCCAGTCGTTCTTTCACACAGTCTTGAGAAATAGTGAGTTCTGTGATACATTCGTGGACAATAATTTGCACGTGACCAACTGGAAGCGGAAAGTGGGTTGCCGGTGTCAATACAAGCACGTGGTCGATTGGTGCGGATGTTCGCCCAACGTCTTCAGACCGGAAGATTGGCTGCGCATACGGGTACGTCAGTCTCGATCATACCTTGGACAAAGACAATTGTCTCGCGAGATCATTGTTGCACTCATGACTAATTTCTGACTGGGAAAACCCATTTCCAGACTGCCGATCCCAAGCCTTTCTATTTCGCCCGGAAATTCGAGCCAATTATAAATCAGGGTATCATCGATCAGCTGGAAACGTGGCTCTACGGACCACCAGACCCAGGTCAGATTATTACTTAGTCGATTTTAATGTTCACCAATTGTAGGTCAATAAGAGTTATTTTCAAGTGTGTGTGTTTCGAATTCAAAATGAACAGCTCTACCGAGTCTGACGTCCTACTGGCAAAACGAGTTTCACGCAGATGACTCAGTGTCGTGCGACGACGCCTCCTTCACCGCCTACCACAGCTTCAGCCGACTGAGCATCAACCTGCTGGACGACTTGGCCAGTCGCTGCTCACTGGTCGTTAGCCGGATCAGGGAAGTCACGCTTTACAATGACAACGACGTCTTCAAGGTACTACTATTGGTGCACGCGTGAGCACGAAATCAGTCATGATAATCTGTTATGTCAGGATCAATGTGATAGAACGGGCACATCAATACATCATTTGTACGACTCGTCGTAGCCCAGTCGGTATTGCGTCTGACTGTGGTTCGGCAGTCCCGGGTTCGATTCCGGGGTTACTGGACGTGCCCCTCTCATAGTGCCTAAGCACCATGAGTGGTACAGAACGCCTGTTGTGCGGTGAACTACAGTTGATTGGTTAAAAAAATTCTTAGGCATTTTTTAAAAAATAAAAATCTGTTTCGTTTGAAAAGGAGTAATACTTGTACTGATTTCCTGAAGTGCAAGAAAATGAACGCTTTATATTTTTGTCTTTAGGGAACGCTCGTTCTTTTCGAGGCGCACATTGACGGCTCCCCAACGGAAACCATGGAGCTGGAAACCCAGGTCCAACCAAGAGTCTTTTATCAGCTGCACAAAACGGCAGGACCGGCGGCACGTCTTAAGTCTATCGAGGTAATAAAAAAAGGATGTGCAGTTTGTCATCCCCCAAACTGTGTAGTGTCGTCTGTGAAGATATTTACAAAATCGAGGATACAAAGCAAACTGCAGTTTTTTTTTAAATAGAATCCCGAACTACATCATCGGTTTCAATTCAATATATTCTATTGGTCCGTGTGCTTTCTTTGACTACATATTTTAGGTTGGCACTCGGTACGATCAGAAAGAGCAGCTGTTTCGTGAGTTCGGCCGCGTCATCGGTCCGTACGCCGAGCCCTGTCTGCTGCACAAGTGGAACGACGGCGAGGCGTTTTCTGCCACCTTCGTCTGGGTCGATCCCACCAACACGGTCGGCGGTTCATTCGAAGTGAAAGTGGACGCCGGCATCCAGGTTTGCCGACACGCCTTCCTTGAAATTAGAACTAGAAGCATTTTCGGATTAACTGACTTTCGTTTCTCGTTGAGTTGGGTTTGAGAAGGTCTACTTCTCGTTTCAATCTCCAGATCAACTTCCACAAGCCAGTGTTCCAACTTCCGCTGCGCCCGGGCGTGTGGACAGTCAAGTTTCTGTACAAATGGGAGCTGATGTCGGTGACCAAGTTCCTGGTTCTTCCACTTAGCTACTTAAACGCGACTGAAATAATGGTCGAGCAGGCAAAGTGAGTGATAAGACAATTATCTAATGGTTAAGCTCGACAACTACAATACACTTCATTATCTAAACCTATGTAATCTACGTATGGCTAATTTAAAGTTTTGTTTAAACCGATGAATACCCGTTCAGATTGACCAATGGTGGGCCGACAAAAAAGTACATTGACCACGACTTCGGCAACGTGGAAAAGCTGTTCGGTTACCAGGACAACCGGGTGCTGCTAATGCGGGCGCAGTCCAACGGCCAGAAGACTGGCGTCGCGCTGCACAAGTGGATCGACGGTCTGACCGCCAAGTTCTACACGCTGCAGGACACCTGCTACGTGGACCGCGAGGCCATGACTGACCGCGCCCGCTCCTGCATTCCGGCCGCCCTGGAGCCTTGCCACTCCTCCGCCTGGAGCTCGCGCTTCTCGGATCCCAAGTCCGTGATCACCGGCGTGGACGCGGAAACCGGACGTCTGCGACGATAGCTGCGACGCCCGACACAGGTGACCGCTTTCTCTTGCCGCTGGTGGACCGCCCTTCAGTGAGTTTTTATTTCTGAATTTGTGGCCAACGATCTGCGAGATGGAAGGCGATTTTTCACTCAGGAGGAGGAATAGCAGCCGAGATAACCACGACTTTGAAACGGCTGGTTCTACCTCGGCATCTGCCAGTTTTTATAATTTAGATTGGAAACGTTTTAAGCTTTTCTAAATATATTTGAAGTCTCGTCTGCGGCTTTTAAAGCAAGTGTGCAATTAATATGACAACTATGCTACGCCCGGCGACAATCCATCCGTAAAAGCAGCACATTTGGAGAAATCGTAATTTTGGAACAGTAATTTGTTACTGTTCTCGTCGACATATCAGCACTGTACAAGTTGCCATTATTTTCATTTCTGAGAATGTTGCCTAAATGATTCGGACCCAACTTGTTATTTTCAAGTTAAATTTATTTTATTTAAAACTCATGTCGATCGATTTAGCTGCGTCGATTTTACGAAATTCTTTCGCTTTTTATTGGTGTGCCATATAGTTATATTATTATTTACTTGTAATTGAGTAATTTGTAGTTGAGGCACTGCAATACAATAATAGATAGTACGCTTCAGTGTAAGAAAGACGATCTCTTGCTTTTTTTGTAAATTGATCTTTCCTCAGTATATCGGCATGATTTGTTTTTGACGTGACAATGTCTTTCTCAAAGGGGGGGGGGAGTAAGTTCCAAAACATTCGGGACGGAAATGCAACGCAGCGCAGCGGAAACTGACGTCACTCAGTGATTATAAGCGTATAGCGCTCTAGCTCATTTAAACTCGTTCGATTTGCGACCAGTTTAAACTCGCTGGATCATAGACACGAATAGACTGAGTAGAGCAGAAGTATTTGAACGAATTCCCATAAAACCACCAAGAAATCTAAAAATCGCCAACTTTCAACTAACGTGTTGACGTGTCGGTAACACGGTTTACCCGTTTTGTTTTTTTGTAAACGTCTATTAAATATTTGCCACAGTTTATCGTAGATGGTGACCTGTTGCTTTTCTGTATGTACAGTATCCATGGTAAACAGTCTAGACCATCCATTTAATTGCATCGGCAAATCGATATCAAAAAGCAATAGGATAATGAACAAATGTATACTGGCTTTGTATAACTCGCATTTGTATAAACAATTTGGCACATGTTGTACACGCACCCGCACACACCGAACAATGAATATCTATCCTGATGATGCGCATATTTTAGGACCCGTGTTAACCCGTTCCCTAGGACAGGGTTCCGTATGATGACATTCGGGGTTTGCGCACGAAACTATCATATCCTACTGAGTTTCGTTCACAGCTCGAAAATCAGGTCGTTGCGCACAAACTGTGCACTTATTAGTTTAGTCCTCGTATCCGTTTGTAGAACGGGCTCGATACAAACGGACTATTTTTTTAAATAAAATGCACGATGCAGTAGGATATCCATTTGAATGACAGTTGTCAATCACTCGATGCGATGTTCTCAACTAGGTGAAACCAGTGTTGCCATGGGAATATTCTGTAAATGAAATTCCAATGAAAGAAAATGACTCGTGCATGGTGTCCCAAAAGTCTAATTACATAGGAATAGTGTTGTCAACGTCGGATCAAATAGTCTAAACATTATTCCTATGTATGAAGACTTTTATAACACCCTGTGTTTGAAATTATGTCTGATTTTTTTCGGAGAATTAGTACGCATAAATTGTGTGCCTTAACTGTATACTGTATATATTATCATATATACTTGTATGTATATATTGTATATTGTGTGTTTTATTAATGGACATCAATTGTTTTTTGGACGATTTTGCACCTGAAGATCTTAACTCCTGTGTACGTAGAGTTAGATTTCTGTAATTGATCAAAACAGTCTCTCGAAAACGTCTAGTATAATAGCTTGAAGACTGAGAATTCTCAATGGTGTTGTTGTATGTTGGACGTTTATATTTTAGTCTTCGGATTCAGTGGTTCCAATCTTCGCCGCTATCCTTCTCGGAAATTCCTCATTTCCGGTGTTTGTCCAGTGTCGAACTTTGGCAAAGGAGATAAATATATGGGGGAGTTGCGGATCAAAACCAAATGTGTAAATATGAATTGCTGTGCTGCAGTTCGTATCAAACATCTTTATATTGTATAAAATAAGAAATCCATCCAAGTGAGTCAGTCGTTGTCAGAAATGGTTCCTGGTCCTGGTTCCAATGTTCACGAAAGTCAAAAGACACTTTTGCACTCTGGTGTTTTATTCATCTAATCATTTTATAAGTGCTTTATTTTAATGAAGTGTCTCGGTTATTTTACGATCGAATTTCAAACCTCTCCTGAGAGACGTCGAAACCGAAACGCTGTCCCTACCTCTTTAAGAAATGTCAAAAATGTGTGCAATTATATTTTTTGAACCACCAGATTAAGGTCAGAATTTTAATCCCCATGTGCCCATTATTCAATTGTAATCCCAGTATCACATTTTTAACTCCTCGCAAATCGAACAATAGACGAAAGTAGGCTGAGTGTAGCAGTTTCTCGACTATGTAATTCGCAACTTTTCGTTTATTCTTACGTTCTTATTTATCCCCAAACATTTATCAATCGTGACGTCAGATACCACAAAAGTACACATTTCGAGATCAAACAACGATTGATTAAGGCGACAAAATTTAATCAGGAGTGTTTGTCGCTTTGGATTTTCTATTTCTGGCGAATTTTTCTGTTGCCAATCAAACAGTTTGCCTTCTGTTTGACTTTCCATATCTGTCTATCTCTGCTTGACACTGGATCAACAACACTTCCTTTAAAAAAATATATTTTTTTTTAATTCATCGAATCAGGGTTCCTTAATTTTTTTAAAACGTGAAGTCGCTTAAAATGCAAAATTCTAGTCGTCTTAGTTATTTGGCGTTAACAAGATCTGTTGATCGTGCATATTTACAAGTAGACAATCATAATTTTGCCATTTTTACATGAAAATTCGATAGTTGTTAGCTTCGAGTTGCCATTTGCCGTGTGTTGCATTTGTCATTAGCATAAACAATCGATCGAAAATAATTGAGCGAGTTAACAATAATCTTAAAAGACATAATTTAAGCAATATAAATGGATTTTAAGGAAAGTCATTTTGTGAATCTCGAACAATTCTGGAAACTTGAACGATGTTTTCTTTGTGTGTTTGACCTCTGCACATCTTAAGGAATGTGGTCAGAGTTGAGTTTATAATATTTCCTTGTGTGCTTTTTATTTTCAGTTAGTTTTCTGTGTTTGTTTCGCATAGCTGTCGTTTTTCGTCCGTATTTTTCGAATGTCGGAATATTCTCACCTATAAAAACACAAAGAAATGCAGTCATTTTTAAAGTTTATCACTCATCCAATAAGTCTATCCTCTTTTAAATGTGATCTCGAGTTAGTTGAAGGCGATGAAATCAACTATTCACCAGTACAAGAGGGCTGGAGAGTAAACAATATGGCTTCCGTATTCCCCTCTCAGATTGCACAACCGCTTCGGTTTCATCAGTTTCTCCCGAGATGGCGCCACCACCGTTAGCGAGGCTCGAATCTTGCCTCCATTTCCTCGTCACTAGTCTATGCAGTGTCGAACTGAATACTTGGATTGATGTGCTCTTGAGGCTGAAAACTGAACTGGCAATAATTTTTGAGTGCCATTTGTGAGTGTACCTCGTAGAGGAGACGTCCGATGAGTGGACGGAAGAAATCTTTAAGACCCTCGTGTCTATTATAGATTGGGTTGTTTTTGTAATAATCGTGCCGTAACGTTTTGCAGGAGCAATCATGCCGTGTATATTATGAGGCGAATATATGAAATTGCGCATTGTTGATACTCTGATAATATGATACTATAATAGCTATTATTACCCGAAAAGAATGACTGTACATTGTGTACAGTAATAACGTTTTTGGTGAATTTTGATTTGTTCCCACATCCCACCTTGTTATTATTATTGTCATTCTCGATGCCATATGTTGATTATATTTCCATCTATATTCTATGTTTATTGCTATTAAATGACGATCGAACTGATCTCGTCCCAACTAAGGTGTGTCACAAATTTATTGATGTGTCACCGTCTTTCTCGATGATTGTAAGCGATTGTAGGCGTTTTAGCGCTAAAGCAATGAATTGAAGAGATACAATGTCGATCGTGATCTAAGCCCATATGCGAAAATGTAATCCATCTCGCCAACGCCATCTGCCGAGCATTCGCTTCAACTCGTCGCCGATCAAACGTGCTGGATCATAGACGTAAATAGACTGAGTGGAACAGAAGTCTGTGTATTTGCACGAATTCCCATAAAACCAGCAAGAAATGTAAAAATCGCTGACTTTCAACTACTTCGAACCCTTCGAAAACATGCGGCCTTTTCAAATCACACACTACCCATTTTTTTCCGCTGCGGTTCTGATGAGAGAATTCAAGAACAATGACATGCTGCAGATTCGAAAATGGGTAATTAAAATTCAAATTTTACAATATAATAATATACGAGATTTGGGAGATATGGTTCCTATATCATTAATCGTTCAATTGTGTTGTTTTCTTGCGAATTTAGATTCGCTGAAGGCAAGAAATTCGTAGTCTGTGCCGTTAGAATAGTGTGGATAACCGCAATTTTCTCATTTACTTTCCAAGTGCCACCCAATGTAGTAGTCCAAAAATAAAATCTCCGGCTCTTATCTATTATGTGGGGAGGAGAAGAATCGTAAGCCGAACAAATATCAGGTTTCGTCATCCAAATCGTTGGCTAGCAATTTGTTTAGTGAGGCGCAACAAAATGAATGAACGCTGCCCACTTGGCCAATATTTCAAAATAAATACTTAAAACAATGGCGACCATTGTGCCGCTCTTACGATCCGATTTTTATTAGCTGTACAACCGAAATTCTGGGGGCGAAGAAGAAACTTTTGATAACTGTCTATTCTTGCATAGTCATTTCGATTGTTTTGATTTGTTAAAATACAATAATACAATGTAATTGTTGATGTTTGTTTTGTGAGAAAATACTGGATTACAGAGTGACGTCATTATTTTTTAATTTAATGTTGGCTGATAAAATGAAAACATATTACGGAGACATTTTACGGGACATTTGATTTGATTTTATTTTCTCTGTATAAGTCCCGGAATGCCCTTCAAAATGTTAATCCGAGCCCTGACACCACCAACACGATTAATCAATCATCTTTGTATCAAATTTCAGGCCATCGAACAGACACGAATGGGACAGTCGATGCCAATTTGGTCGCATCGTAACAGCTGATCTATTGCAATACATGTGTAGATGGAGATGACAGGTGTCAGGAGTCAGGAGTCAGGGCAGGCGCACACGTGTGTCAATGCTAAAGATCAATTGGTCTGTCAATTAGGCAATTGGCGCCGGACCTAATGGCGACACACGCTACGAGTGGCACAAGCAAGTTTTTATTTCTACTTCTTAATTAGCGATCGATCACTGATCAGTGTGAAACGGTTTCGTTGATCTCTGATCTCCCGAATGCTCCCTCCCCCATTTCGTGGAGCACACCTAACGCCACTTGACGGCGCGAGGTGGCGCCAACTGGAATGCCTGCTGGACGCGACAGCAGGACGTTCGGAATGACAAACGCGTCCCACCGGCCAGAAACCCCGCCAGGGGGCGATCATTTGGCCTAGCCTCGTAGCTACCTAGGTAGGGATCTTCAACGTACACCTGATATTGTACAGGCATACATTCCCCACAGTTTGACTTTCATTCCGAACGAAGGTGTGTTGTTAGACTTTCTCCCGCCCCAAAAATTTCGAATGTCTCGTTTGGGAATCGAACCGCGATCACGGGTATAGTAGAAATAGCGCAAACGCTCACCACTTTGCCAATGATGTCGTCTTCCGTTGGGGTGCCCATTTTTGGACAGAAATTGAAATTTCAGTTACAGTTCAAAAGGAGTGTCGCTAAAGTTTTAGTTTTTTTCTCTTCCTGGAAATTGAATTTTCAAATGGAATAATAATTTCTGTTTGGTTTTCAAATTTTCTAAGAAAATAATGAAATTAAAAATCGAGTTACATAATTGTTTGATTTTTTTCAAGTAACCTCTAAATTAATTGGTCGATTAGTGCTTTCAAATTAAGTCATTTTTTTCAATTTACAACCATTATTAATTTGAGTGCAAGTTTGAATAAATCAAACCATTTTAAATCGTACGTTTTAAGTCGTATAGTGAAGGATCACTTATATTTTGAAGCATCACTAAATCACTAAATCATAAAATTTATCCGTTAAAGAAGATTTGCTTATAATTTTGAACTAAACTTACAGACTGTATTTCTTAATTTTGATTTATCCAAACCACATAATTTTGACTCATGAATATCAAAGTTTTGATAAAATTGAGAATGAAACAAATAAATCGACGTTGGCACGTGAAACTAGAAATGGCGACGGTGTATCGAGTATTGGTGACGCGAGTGTGGCGAGGCTGTGAGCGAAGGAAATGACGTCACTTGTGCGGTATTATTGCAGGTCAGCCTGGAAGAAGAAGAGCAAAAGCATGCGGTGTTTGCGACCGTGCGCCTCTTGCACGCAAAAATGAAAAATCCAAACCGTTGCGATGATAATGACCTGAGAGCGTTTTTTCCCATGTGATGCCAATGGGGCTGAGGCGATCCACTCGCCTACGTCACTCGACAACAAGTTCAAGATGCAAGGAGACAAAAAACGGGACACCAAAAAACGAGAACAAAATATGTAGAGTGGTGACTGGTCAACGGCCTCTATCACTTCTCTCTCTCTCTCTCTCTCTCTCTCGAGGCTCCCATTTTCTCTCTCACCTGCTGTGACGGAGCTGACGTCACAGCGATCGAGTATTCGCCTTAATGCACTTGCCCAGCGCTATGACGTCACTCGGACGTGTTACGAACACACTGGGACAGAAATGACGTCAGTTCCGGTGACGCGGAAATACTTCCGATCAAACTTATCCCCAATGATCGACCGATGCTTATCCACGTGACATTCAGGTTGCTTTATTGCATAATGAACAACAGCGCCTCTATCGATTAAACTGTCGTCACTCGCCCCCGAAACAGCAACCGAATCAATTCAATGGCACATCAATTGGAAATGAGATGAGGCGGCGCAGCTTAATAGAAATCGTTAAACCGTTTGCATTGTTTGTCTGCACGCGATTGCATTGTTTGAAAACGTGACGTCAGCCTTTGGTTTTGTTTGACGGAGGTCAGAGGTCAGCGCAAGCTGGATTGATAAACGAAACCGTATTATAACACTTCGATTAAAAACCTCGCTTTTCTCACTTCCGAGAAAAAATCCGAGTTACACCACTGTAAGATTTAGCGCTTCATATTGAGCCTGCGTGGGCGCCTACAGAGAATGACGTCACTACGCCCATTTCACCAACTCTAAAAACAGTTGAAAAACGGCAATTAAAAAGAAGACCGTGCCCATTTATTAAATAGCGCCGTTAATAGCATAATTGTTATTTTTAGAAAAGGTGTTAGTTCCTCAAACGCCGGTCACGCCTAAACGAATTCAACTGCACAAACAAACCGTCATTAAAATGAAGTCGTTCGTCTGATCAGCCCCACTTGGAGCGCCACTCACGGCGACAATGGCAACCTGGGCGCCCTCTAGTGGAGAAGCACCGCACCCATACATCATAAACCGAGTCAGATCTACTCGGAACAAAATGACTTAAAACACAAAACGAAATTCTACATCAAATGTAATCATGTTCTAACGGATCATAATTCTATGAAACGGTACATTCGAAAATATGGAATGCTGTATTTATATTTCCTAATTAAAAAAATGATGATTACGATTGCAGGTGAGAACAATTTAATAGACTTACTAAACTACTGTAATGCATTCTTGGCCTAGTGATTTCTTTTTTATGAGGTCGTTTGAAAGTCAATGGAATGAAATGAAATGAGAGATCCAAAAAGATGTCACGGTTAGAACCAGTTCGACTTCTGTTTAAGACATGACAACTCCACTGAACCTGGAGAAGCTGTACATACAAAACAAGGAAAAATGGCTGCGAAGTGACAAATAATTTTGTGGAATGCCGCCAGAGGGCATCCAGGGGACGTTGTTGCCAACCTGACGCTCAGCCCTCCTCTCGGTTCTAACCTTCCATATATCTCTTTGTCGATTTCCAATTTCTTCAGCACATAAAGCGGGCAAGAAATGATCTAAGTGTGGTTGTAAAAATGAGTGGAAGTTCATCGAACGCCAGAACCATGTTGAGGCCAACGGAAGCTATAGAGAAAAAATGGTCTCGAAATGACCATTAGCACTCACCTATAGCTCGGGGGCAAGGAGAGAGAAGTTGATCGTCCTCCTCAATCCTCCTCCTCCACCAAAACGATCACCTTTACTGCATTTTTTATCATTTCTCATTTCATTTCACATTTTTCTAATAAATCGAACTTTTAAAGTGACGTCATAGCTTAGGGCATTAAGTTAACCGGTTTCGGCAAATGATGGTCAAAATAGAAAATTCAAAATAGAAAGACGAAAACAGAGTCATCTTGCGATCATTTTAATAAATCAAAAATTGAAAGGCATTTGTTTAAATCTGATCATTGAAAAGTTAACAGGTAACAGTTTTTTGATGACATCCTCAACGAATGAAACGAATAAAAGCTGATGGCAAAAAAATCCATCTCTGTGACACCTAATGAACGATGATGGTCTTAGGAGGATCTTCACTCGGCCAAAAACATGACCACGCACTGTCAGATTTTTTTCTTCCTCCCTTTTTTTTTTTTTTTTTTGGTAAGCAACAGATTTGAGAGACGAAGACGATGGGGTGGAAGTAGAAGAAGAAGAAGACAAATGCTTGAGCGCTTTAACAGGTCAGCTGTGATGAAAAACAGCTTCTCTCCGTAGAACATTCCGATAACAAAATTACTGATCATCATTTGCAGTCATCAAGTTGCTCCGAAATGCTTCCAGAAGAAGGAAAGCCGCTCCAGAAATGATATTCGAAAAAGAAATAACGGGTGTCACATGTCTAATGACCAGCTGTGTACATTGTGTACATGTCTACGGTCAAATTAAAGAAGTGATCAGCCGATGAATTTGGAGAAAGCGTTCGACAGAGTCTGCACAGATAAAACAGGAATCTGATCGGAAGAATCGAACAAATTGCGTCGACGAATCATTAGACAAACAAAATCCTTATTTTTATAGTTGACAGCGCCACCTATCGGACCACAATGACCAGGATTCCCGCCTAGTTTTACGCGAACTTAGGAGGTATGGGCGCTGCGCTTCATCGCCAGGTGGAGCTCATTTCGTCATTTGGTCAATTGGAATGGACACGACATCGGCCAACTATTCTTTATCGAAAGGAGACGGAACAATGTGTTTGTGTTTTTCTTTTACTTATCTAACTTTCATTTGATGTCAGCCATTTTGTATATCTTGAAAGACACGTTAATTGAATAAGCAAAAACAAAAATGTATAGAAAATGAGTGAAATGAGGTTGCTGTTTCTCCCCATTTTCGTGATTACCGGTTCAAATTCTGTGCACACGCTATATTTTAGTTAATTATTACACTTGAGAACGGCAAAAGCAATTTCGGAGGTTGCCCTATCGCTTCGTCACGCGATCACTAGGACGCGTTTTGACACTCGGATGGCCGACCATGAATGGGCTACAAGAATGGGCTTTCCTCAAATTCAATTCAACAATCGCGTAAGGCATAAGACAATTACATAAAGAATAATACGCAATTACATAAAAACATACGAGTATTATGTACAATTGTCGAATTAAATGATACGCCCTAACGAGAAGACCAATATTATACAGAGTAATGATATTGGTTAGGGGGGGGGAACACGATGGAGGACCTCCTTAACAATTATTATAATCATTTTATACTGATAACTACAATTACAATATATTATCAACAATTTAAACCGATAGCATTTTACCCCATTTTTTTCAATGAATTTTAAAAAGAAATTCTACGTCTTTATCTTTTCTCAATCAATTTGAAAACTTTCTTTCTGGAATGAATGATTTGCTTGGGTTAAAGTGACGCGATGAAAGAAACGTGTCAATCCTTTCACGGATTTGAAAGCATTGTTCGACTTTAGCCTCGACGTTTCACCTTGCGGAGGAGCCTTACCCCTTTCCCCCTTCCCCCCATCGTCATGGCCACGTGTGCCGTCGACAAGCAAGGGTGCTCGCGTCGAGGTGACGTGTGTTCCTCCGACTAATGACACTGCGCGTGGGGTCAATCAACTTGATCGCGGCTCGTCATCATTCCTTCAGACGACAGCCGCCACCCACTTACAAGCACTGTGCGCCCCCTGCCGGCCGAACCACTCGTCTTTCGGAATCCCCTCATTCATGATGGGGGCGCCCTCTCTCGGCGGGAGAAAGAATACCCGTTCACCTGTAGGCTTAACTGTAAATGGCGCCGACCTCATTTCAGGTTCGCTCATGAGCTGAAAGTGCCGTCGTATGCGCTCGGAATGGCTGAAATGTGTGTTCCGATCACTTTTCATCGAGAAATTGGAAAGAAATAGTCATGAGGAAATGAGATCCTGTTTGAGGAAAGCTGCGGTTTAGGAATGGTCAAATAATGAAATCATTTTAAACCGGTCACACTGATTTTAAAGTAGATTATGGCGATATTGAAGCACAATATTTTTTAATAATTTGGTCATTTTTGTGCCTTCAGCGATTAACATCTCCGGGGCCGCATAAATACTCTGTTTTAAGAAGCCCTCCCCGGAAGAACAACGTCTTTCTCGAAGGTAGGGGTGTATTTTTAAAAACATTCGCGACGGAAATGCAACGCGACGCAGCGGAAACCGACGTCACTCCGTGATTGTAAGTGACGCCTAACCACGGCGTTTTAGCGCTCTCCGTCGCCTTTCAACTCCTGACGCTCTCCAGCGCTAAAGCAACGAGTTGATGAGATACAATGCCGATCGTGATCTATGCTCATATACGAACATATAATCCATCTTAAGCGCCATCTGTCGAGCAGTCGTTTCAACTCGAGGCAAACGGAACGCGCTAAATCATAGACATGTATAGACTGTGTGGAGCAGATGTCGATGGATTTGCACAAATTCCTATAAAACCACCAAGAAATTAAAATATCGCTGACTTTCAACTAGACTAGTCGAGTTTAAGCGACTGATCGGCAGATGGCGCTTTAGATAGATTACATGTTCGTATATGGGCGTGGACCACGATAAGGCAAAATAAAATCCAGAAAAAGATAGTTCTACTAACACTCAATAAAATTGTCGAGCTAACATCCGATATATATATGTACAGTATATTTTTTTGTGATGGTGGTCTTTTTGGAGTCAAAGCCAAGACATCTAGTTCTTTGTCGCAACTTTCGTGACATTCGTATTTGTGACAGTATGGTGAGCGGCACCGTTTACCAACTTACAAGATCCGGTGGTGAAAATATATTTTTTCCCCCCGCTCACCCGTTTTGTTGGTCACTCGCTGTTGTCCTTTTGATGGTGGTGGCGCTGGAGGTGGCTGTAGGTGGCTGTAGGTGGCGCTCCTGGAGGTGGTGGCTGGCCTTTTTCTTTGTTGTTGGCGGAAAAGTTATTCACCACTCCGCGGGGCTTTTGCACTGAAAGGAAACCGTTAAGTTATTTAGTGAGAAGCACATGTGGAGAGAAACTTGATTTCGACCGATGAAACTATAATAATAATAATAATAAGATACCGCCCGCAGCATTCCGAGCAACCAGGAATAAGATTGGTAGGTGTTAAAGTGGACTCGCCCTAAAAGCTCACCCATTGGATCAAAAATAGTGACAGCCATTTTGGTTTCAACTATCCATTGCAATTCTTTTTTGTTCATCTAGCATGCTTCATTTTCAATTTTATTTTCAATTCCAATTTTACTCCAATTTAATTTTTCCAATTTTACTTCTGCATTAGATATTGCGATAGATCAGGATGGAGCCCGTCCTCCGAACGGGATCTAATGTAGCTTGGGTTCGGTGTGTTAATGATATTTAGTTTTCTTAATGAATCCACTTTCTTCTTAAATAAAATGAAAAAAGTTGGCGAGGAACTGCATGTGATACAAAACTTTTTAGGACGTAATTCGCGGTCTTAGGAATTCTCCTTAGTTGGTCCACCGCAGTTGGGTTGCATCGTATTTCCGTACTTGGAACATCATTTTTAATTTTCACTTTTTTAATAACAAATAATTGATTTTAAAAAGAATACACACTGTTTTAAAAAAATATATGAAGTAGAATCAGTACTGATTGGGTTTATCAGGTTTGAGAAACACTTGTTAATGAGGTCTGTGTGTCGCTGCACGGAATTTTTTCACTGTTCCGGTTATTCATTTTTTTAAAAACTTTTCATCGTAAAGCAAAATTCGAACCCAAACTCTTCACTTCAAATATGCTAAGTGCTGAATTAAAAACTGATAGGAAATATGTGAAATCGGTATTAAAATCCGGCCTCCTAACAACACTGTCGGCTGACCATTCATTTCTAAAAAGCGTATTTCTTTCTTACTGAATGTCCTAGCACGCACATGTACTAGCACAAAAGAGTGTCAGCAATAGAAACCCTATGCAATTGCCATTTTTTTTAATCGGTCATTTCTGGCAATTCCTTTTGATCGCGCTCCGGCGGCCGATGGGTGGTGGTGGTGCGATGGGGGCGGTACCTGGCGGCCCGCGGCCTCACTGAGCGCCCAACACAACAGCACCAGTGGACAGTCACTGAGCGGGACTAGGTCAATGTCCCCTAATGCGTGCAAAACATTTTTGTGGAACGTTATTGGCCGCCGGGAAGGAAGCACGGCAGCACTGCCGTTCACAGGGGCGCCTTTTCAACTTTTCAATTCGCCTAACACCACCTCTGGGGCAGAAACTGGATGACAAATGGCAGCCGATCAGAATTAACACTGTGATTATTGGTGCTAAACGAAATCAGCATTTTTCGTGTCATTCGGATAAAAAATTGCCTAATTAAGCATATCAAACCTTTGATAATTTAAAACGCAAATTAGTTCAGAATCAAAACAGTAATTGTTTCTTAATTATTGAAATATTAAAATGAACAATGAATAGAGAAAAACTTTGAAATTCGGGAAACGTGATTATTTATATATTTATTCAATTGATCTGGCGCGATAAAAAGTAACGCGGCAGCACTAATAAAGAAATCGTTTTGGAATCTACGGATTTTGTCGCCCTACATCTGTGAGTGCGAACAACTGGGATATTTTAATTATTTTTTAAAACGTAATTTCATCTTTTCTCTACACAATTAATTTAGTTAGACAATTTTTGGAAAAGTTAATGATAACTGCGAATTTTTCTCGAACGTCTGTTTCCATTGTTATTGGGAGAAAATGTCTCTCGGGAACTATCTTAAGTGGGTTAGCATCGCTTTTAATTTCATACAACTTTTTGCAATTTGGTTATAAATTAAATTTAAAAAAGCAAAATTTCAATGATCTTAAAACCTCGATGTTGTTTAGCCCCCTGAAAATAGGAGACCCAGATATGTAGATCATTTCATTTTGCTGTTGGGGGCCACTCTATAATAGTATTTGCATGAAACCTAAAATGACGTGTAAGTATATTGTGTGGCGAAAGGCGTGGAATAAAAAAAGCCTCACGCTATATTTCACGATCGCGATTTGAATATTGTGTGTCCATAATTATAGAGAATTATAATCTCAGCGTGTTCTCTTTTTTAATAGTAGGTGGTGGATCGACGTCACGACGGGACGGGGCCTGGGAATTTGAGTTGGCTGCGGCAGTGCGACCAGACGGCATGGCAAATTGCGTGTTACTCGCCATTTATTCCGTTTTTCCTTTGGACGAAAGCGACTGTTATTAAGAAACACTGGAAACGCTACTTAAATGTTATTTATTTTGATTTCGGCAAAAAAATATTACACGAATATAGTGACATAATGTCGTTATTTTTTAAATAATGGAATTGGATTGCTTCGTGATGTACGAAAGACATGGTGACCGAGTGACACATCATCTTGTACATGATTCCTCAGCATTTTATATATATTTTTATTAGTTATTCTTGAGGGGAATAGATTAATTTATATAAATTTCTATTCCTGAGTATGTCAGACACTCTGAATTGTCAAGATGGCCGCCTAAACCCCGAAATGCGACTCGAGCACCACCGGCCACAAATGAAGATCACGCCTGATTGTGAAATTTATTCCAACGATGGCATAAGAATAGCGAAACCGATCCTGAAGCAGCTTAACAGGCGACAAGCGTACAAGTCCGGTATTTGTTGTGTTAGCTGTTCCCTTCCCCCAAATTGTTGACCCTCTGTAGGCCATCGCAATGCGAACGTCAGACGGAACAGTGTCGCCCCGCAACTATCTAACAAGTTGTTAATTCAAATTGCGTCGTCCTGGAACGAGGTCAGTGAAAAGGTTTTCGACAGTGATTGCGCACAAGTCGTCAACAATTAAAGGCCAGTGGCCGCGTTTCATTTCGGTCTTTGCTGTTTACGTCGGTCAAGAGCTTTTTTCCATGCAGTTCCCGCCGCGCCGCCATCTTCCTTTTCTTTCTCAGCATGAGAACCTGCCTAATTAAGGTCATATTTTTAGCAATTCTCAACAACGTTACACCACTTTTATAATTCAAACTCATTCAAATCGTTTCAACATTTGCGTGTAAGTAGTTGAAAATCAGCGATATTTGGATTTCTTGTTGGTTTTATTTTTGGGAATTCGTGCAAATACATCAACTTATTCTCCACTCAGTCTATTCATGTCTATGATCCAGCGCGTTCGATTGGCGACGAGTTGAAGCGTCTGCTCGGTAGATGGCGTTTAAGATGAATTATATGTTCGCATATGGGCGTAGATCACGATCGACATGGTATCGCTTCAACTCGCTGCGTCAAGAGTTTAAACGCGTTGATTGAGCGCAGCTTAGAATCACTGAGTGACGTGGTTAGTGTTGCACTTCCGCTGCAAGTCTTGGAACATTCAACCCTCCTGAAAAACGCTGCTGTCACGTAAAAAAAAAAGAAAAAAAGACAGGCAACGTCCGCCATTTTGGTCAGAGCACGACATCACGTAGCCAGGACCGTAGCAAATGAGAAATGGAACCCTCACTCTAGAATTTCCGTGGTTCTCGTTGTCCGGAACACTGACATTCGAGTGCACAGGTGACCTTCAACGAGCTCGCTGGATTCAGCCAACCGTGATATTGAAAACCTAGCCATGTGTGTTGGAGCGGCGTCTGTTTATTATTTTTTTCTTCTGTGTCCAGAAACAAAAGAATCTTCGTGTCTCAAATCAGCGATTTAATTTGCTCAGCGCCACTTAACATGCCTAATACACCGTGTCCGCACCGAATCATCCGATCGGGATGGACACGGAGACGCGTCTCGCTATTTTCGCTCCAATCTTTAGATCTACATCCGGGGAAGTGGATGAATGTGTGGACGAGCCCCGTGAGCGACTTCAGTGTGAACGCTGCGTGAATACCGAACATGACGGTCCATTGGTGGCCGGGGAGTCGCCATTTTCTTTTTAAATACCAGGTGTTACTAGGCGTTAGCTGTTTCTAGATTCAAGAAAAAATGACTTTTTCATGCACAAAAATGTAATTAGGTAGAAGAGGATTTTATATTGTTTTTTTTTAATGCATTCAGCCATGCAATTCCTATGCGGACTACGTTTTCCTTCTTACTACATAGGATTCATTACATGGCCTTGCAAAACTTAATTAATATTAGAAAAAGCAACCAAATGGTAAATAAAATATTAACAGGTAGATCGAATAATTAGTGAGCACAAATAAATAAAACTGTCCTAACGAATTCACTTTGACCCAAAATTGTCTGTGATCGACTTCAAGGATACACAAAATGAAGACTTTAATGCAAACAACCAATATGAATTACTGTATTCTGTATTCCTTACACTTTGACTCGCAATGTGGTTTTCTATTTTCGTTCACGAATGAATTTGACACTATAAATTTCAGTTTATAATTTCTTGAAAGAAAATGAATGCCGGAACACAAAATAATTTGATATTACAATTTAACCTTAATATCTGTTTTCCCATTTCTTATCCCCCTAAATAATTTGAGCACCTCTTCCACATTTATTATTACCATTTTCAGAATGGAACGAAGAAAAGAAATTGACTTCCAGGCCTAAATAATCGTTCAAGCCGCAAAAATGATTTCCATAAAAAAAACCCAATGCTGGACGAGCACAAGTTTCGCTCTACTGACGTCAGTGGGAGACCCCCAAAATATGCGATCACATTCGACTTGAAAAAACGAAAACCAGTGGCCAGTGTCAGAAAACCAATGCAAATGTGACTTTATTTTGTGCCGTAATTTTTTTAACGTATGGCCTCTGCGCGTGACAGTTAGTGATGCCCCCTGGTTGCGTTACAGAAAATCAGTTTGTTCGTTGCAATTCCAGTAGCTCGACGATCGAAAAACCAACGATGGCACGAAATGGAACGAGTCTTTAACTTATTTTGTACTATTTATTGCCAGCACCCCTAGCGGTGTCTCGAGGATCAACTGTTTCGGGATAGTCCTGTCGTCCAGCAATCAATTTGCCAAGTGCGCCGCTCAGTTGGCGGTTTCTTGACCATGTGAGTGCGCCAATAGTTGACCCCAAACAGTAGTAGAGTCTAACGACCGTCGGGAAGCAGCACCTGGAGCAACCCACATTTTTTCTTTCTTCTTCAAACTATGGCCAGGTACGGAACTTCCTCAGACCACGCGTCTGCAGAACGAGCTGGAAAACAGTTATCGAAATTGAAATTCAAATTATTGGTGTTAAACAAAAGTGCTACTTGTCGTACAATTTGCTCAAAGATGGTGATTCTCAATATACCGGAAGTCAAGTCATTACTTACAGTTGTTGGACAAATGCAGTTGGGAGTTGCTGGACAAATCCAAGTGTTGGTCAAGTCCAAATTCCAGTTCTTGGACAATTCCAAATCCAGTTGTTGGACATCAGAAATGACAATAAAATCTAAAACAATTATGCTAATACCTTCAATATACTGATCAGAGGCAAAGATACTGGACAGTGGAAGTGAGCTTGATTCTCTGCGATTTCATTGGTTACGCGTCCAGCCACCGGATGTACTCGATCCAACTTTCGCTGTATGTTATCGTCGATAGAGTCGCTGTCGCTGTCTCGGCTGCCACTTGCGCACTCAGGAGGATCTCATCCGAGGAGGACATGCCCATGAAGAGGAGGAGGAGGAAAGCTAGGAAAAAGGTTGCGCGATGTAACGGTGAAACAATCAGAAAATGAGGTTGAGCTAGGCAATTTTTTTGGGGGCGCCGCGGCCTCTCTCTCAGCACTGCATCTCTCTCTATCTCATAGTTATCTCTCTTCGGTGACGTTGGTCAACATGTGATGCCAGCAGCGCCATACTTACGTTGAATTTCGTTCGAAAAGGTGGCTCGTTCTGTCTACCTGTCATTTGTAAGTGCCGCCCAACAATCTTCCAGCCGGGAACTCCTCCGGGAATTCCTCCGCCCTGTCCGCGCCTGTCCGCGACTGTCCGCGACTGTCCGCACAAACGGAACATTACCAAAGCTTTCGATCCGCTCTCGCGACAAAACTCAACGTCGAATTAGTTCGTCCTGGGTTTTTTTAAAGAAAAAAATCTGTTTCCCGGTTTTCTTCCGGACTTCTTCTTTCTAGAGAAGAAATTCCTCACCATCATGGCGAATTTATCGAATGCGATCGTCCATCTTCGTGACCAATTTTCGCCGGGTCTTTTTCTGGACATTTAAATCCATTTTTTGAGTGTGGATTTTTTATTTTTTTTAAAGACGTTTCTCCGGATCTTGGAGATTGTTTTTCCCGACGTTTTTTTTAAATAGTGATTTTTTTCACCTTTCTTGGAACGTGGCTGATGTGTGTGTGCTTGAACGAACGACTCGCTTAAAGGAATATTTGCTGATTTCTTGGAACTGGAATTGATATTGTTTTTTGATTGGTGGATTGAGAAATACATCGCTTGGACACATTTGTATTTTCAAAATAATTACGCGGATCGTGTGCTATGAAATACTGACCAAATCTCCGGACCAAGTAAGTTCACGATTTTTATTCTAGATTTTATTTCTTTGAATTCAGTGAAAAATTTAGTCATTTTATAGTTGCAAATGAAATTTTTTTTATTACTAGTAAATATAAATATGTTATTAAAATACTTCTACCTGTATTTGATACATAAAAGTTTTTGTTTCGCTGTATTTTCCGCGGGCAATGCTCGAAAATTTGGGGCTGGCTGAAGAAGAAACGCCAGACTTAGCTCGAGGCGGGTTCTGTGTTCGAATTCCGGTCAGCTCAGTTGTTTATTTTTTCCCCGTACGCGCACTTCAGTCATAAAAAAAATCAAGATTGGTATCTGCAGTTGCAGGATCGAATCCCAGGTCGAATGGAAATTAATTCGACACATGATCAGCACTTTGCGTGAAAATGCGGGTGGTCTGAGGTGCGGGGCATGCACTGAAACTGTGTCATCTTTAAAGCTGCTTTACGCAGATGGTCTCGATTGGTGAAAACCAATTTAACTTGGTTTTCTTCTCGTGCGCATGCGCAAAAAACGCCAATTGGTGCGGGCAATGACATCAACTATCGCCACCTGCCGGCAAATGGGATGACATTATTTGCTGAGATGCTCGCTAGGTGGCGTTCGACCGGAACAGCTGTTCACGAGTTGGTCTGGAATTTGTGGGCCACCTAATTAAGTGTTAGATCGAGTCCGAGAAGGATGTTCGTCAAGGTCATCAACCAATTACAACTCAATTCGCTCGAATTTGTTATGACGGCTCGAACTAATTTCATCGAAATGATGAAATCAAATTAACATGTTTGATGATGCCTCGTTTGCCAATCCCATGTGGGCGCTTGGAAAGTGTCGAGGAACCGATAAAATCGTGGTGGCGCGCCTTCATCCGAGGATCCTCTGAAGAAACATGATTCCATTTTGATTGGACCTCGGGGAAAAGGCGTCACCAGTGACGTGTTTTTTGTCTCATTGGCGCTACTTCCGCGTATGACGTCAGATATTCGACGTCCGAACTTCGAGTGTCCTTAATTTACTCTCGGAAAAAAATTAAATGGCCGGTGCAAGAGTTGGGTCAACAGTGATGATGACCTTCATGTGGATTGTTGGGAGCGAATGTCCTTGAACTCGCGGGAGGAGTGGAGGGGGCGCTGCGATCGCAAAGTGTGGCGAAATACACCAACTTCCGCCTATGGTTTTCCCCAGATTGCGTCTTTCCCTCGACATTTACCCGGTCATCCGTGGTGTCCTTCACTACCTGAAATTGTGATAACCTGGGCAGGAGTTGCGTAACTCAAGGTGAGTCAAGGTGACCGCCTCGGGCCTTCACATTCTGTGTTCGAGTCCAAACGTTAGCCCGAAACGAATGATATTTTAAAGAAAATCCATTAAATCGTGATGAACTGCGGGGGAAAATTGTGTCGTCAGTTAAGGTCACCGATATTGACCTTCGAATGTACTTTCTCAAGCAAACAACTGCTCACGGCTTTGACAAACGCATTGTGAAAGAGTGCTGCAGGTAATTAGATGCAAATGTAAAATTTCCACAAAAGCATCATTTCAAGAAGTATTTCGAAATAGTAAATTGCATGAATGCAAATTAAATTGCTAAAAACTTCGCTGAAACAGGGTTTTCTCCTCAAATGAAATTTAGACACACAAAAACAAAAATACGGCTTTTTTTCTGAAGAGAAATCGTTGTTTATGACAGATGGCGCCACCATTGTCGCGACATTGCGACTGTTACGCCATCTACATGTAATAGGAAACTGACAAAGCTTCTTTAGTTGGACGATGTCTCAGAGTAAAAGGATGCAAAAATGATCATGGTTGACCATTAGGACTCTACTCTACTAAAATGAAATCAATCTACAGGGGCTCATAAACTGTCGATTCAAATGAGGCGTTCCAGACAGAATAAAAAGTTAAATTTTATTTTCACTCGTACTCGTTATTGTCCATCGATGTAGTAGTCGAAGCCCTATCACAAACTCGATTCACCCAGCAAATGATAATTCCTCCAATTTCATAATTTAATGTGAGTTTGTTTGACCATGCGTGAAGCCTCACATTGTATCGACGACTGCTGCAGGTAAACATGGAGGTAGCCGCGTATCGTCTTATCGCGTCAAAAGCGTACCGCGCCACCTGTAGGTCAAACTCAATAAAAACCAGTCTTGTCAAATGTAAACACATGAATGACAAACACATGTAAACAGCCAACATGAATTTTGAATATGTGTTAAACGAGAAGAAAAAAGGTCACCTCTAGGTGTCGCTGCTACTGTCTCCCAAAGAAAGTAGAACAGCAGCGCCCTCCGGGGAAAGTCGTTGTCCCACCACTCCAATGGCCAATTGCTGCTCAAAAACGCATGCCATATATTTGAGAGAAGGATTTTCTAAGCCTATAATTTTGTTCCCACCCAACCATTTCTGCATGTCTGAGTGCTCGGTCAAATTTAATGTTACCCCGAATTACCTTCCGTGACGTTGCATCCTGCTGAGATCTGAGCCCAAATCAAACATCCTACATAAAAAAACAGAGTCTGGCGGGTGCGCTGTGTGATTGCCTCGCCACACGGGGCAGCAACATAGTCTCACCCGTCACCAGAGGGCAGCATCTGCCAGATCTCATCCTCTCACTCTCTCCTAAGTCGGTTCGAGACCTCTTTTTCTCGATATAGGTGTGACATCACCGACTGCCACCCGCTCCAGTGGTGGCAGCATCAGCTTTAAAGGAAATTTTGAAGAAAATGGACTCAATTTTTGACGTGTCAACGTCTTTCAGGAGGAGGGGCGGAGGGCGTATGTTCCAAGACTTGCAGCGGAAATGCTCGCAGCGGAAGTGCTCGCAGCGGAAGTGCAACGCTAAACAAGTCACACAGTGATTATAGTAAGTGGCGCGCTTAGCCAATTGCCAGGTGTTTAACGGGGAAGTAAAAATAAAATGACAAGTAATTTTGTCTTTGTGCCGGTGGCGCCAACTGTTGGTTGAGACGGGCAAAACTGAATTGGCGCCAACCCGCCATATTGTTTACCGCCGAGTTATCCAACGGGTTCGCTACTTTCTAGGTCATACAGTTCGTTGGGGGCACAGGATATTTCCGTTAAACGATAAGACGTTATCATAGATCTGGGAGTCTCAGAAGGATAAATGGGGTTTCCTCTTTCGAGCGATATCATTGGCGTTTATCGGAATACGCGCACTCACGTCTGTTTCATTATTTTATCCACATACAGCAACACAACAAAAAAATGTGTTTACATTTTTGCTCCTATTGTTTTCGTCACGGTCCACATGCATGCAATAAGAAATAAAAGAAAAAAATGGCGGCGTGAGTTGGGTAAGGATTTGATGACGCAACTCATTCAGAACGACGAACATAAAAATCATTAAAACTCAGTTTTCGGACATCAACATGGTTTGTGTGATGTGCCGTGCTGAATATTAATCGACATACTAAATTTAGTGACGTCACTTGTTGTAAATAAAAATTAAAATGATCAGTTCCTAGTTCCCAATTAAATAAACAAATTTTTAAAAAAATGTCTTGAATTTTGATTGTTCTGAAAAATTAAAAAAATGAAGATACGCCGTTTTCTTAATTGATATCTGAAAATAAGGATTTTGCTGGACTCTAGTTTGTGAACTGCAAAATCCTCATTCTCCAGTTAGCTTGCAAATGAATCGAATCCATTTTTAATCGATCTTTTACGAATAGTTGATATCCGGTTCGAGATTTGTATCCGCGACATTCAGATTGATGACGTCATAGTTCAACAGTTTGATGAGTGAGTCGCTGATTCATATCATCAGATTCGACGAGATACCTCTTTTTTCAGCAAAGGCGTGGTTCTAATAAAAAAGATAAGATAACGTATTCGGCACACACAATTCGAATTCAGGTGTTGTTGATCGGAATTGCAAAGCACTCGATAATGTGATCAGACATGGTAGCATCTAACAATTGGAGTGCGACCAATCTGACTGAAGAAAAAAAAAATGGCGACGACCAATTTAGACGATCGAGAATATTTCCTTATATTTGGGGCTCTAGTCGTGCACCTCGTTGGCACGGCTCGAATGACATGTATTTCAAGAATTTCTAGGTGCACAATAAATTTATCATGTGTGTTGAAAACTAATAGATTATGTAAATTTTATCTGTATTTGCAAAGTTCGAGTCAAGGTCGATCAGGACGCAATTAACTCTGACTTTGCATTTCTTATTCACAATTCCAAGTGTTTTACGATTCGTTGCATCGCTTTGTTTTTTGCCCCTTCTCTGTTTACTTAATTTGCTTCACCTTCGTTCGAGAATATTTTTCCTTTTTATGCTAATTGATTTGCCCTAATGTCTTAATGCCTAAAGTGAGCGATGACGTCAATCCCCGGATTAAGGAATATTACAATTGCAATTACTAATTGGAATATTTATACACATCGCGTGTTGTGTTTGTTTCCAAGTACAAGTTAGAACAAAAACATTGTTGACAAGAAACTGTTAAAAATAGTATGCTTATCATATTGCATTATAATTATTTCCGTAGTTATTTGAATCGTGGTTTGTAACAAACGGAAGTGTGTGGGTCCGCCACTAGAGGACACCACCTGCCCCTTTATCCCCTCACTCTCCGCCACATGGGGGCGCTTTGCCTTATTGCTATATAGCTAACAAGCCCATGTTTATCCTTGGATGGCCCTGCTGTTTATCTATGCATGTGGGGCATCTCGATTAGCTCGGTGTTGGCCAAGTTTCTCATTCACCCGATTACGATTACGATTGGTTTCTCAGGGACGCTAAAGGTGGCAATCCTTTTGTCGAGTTAAGCCAATATTGATATCAATAGATTATGTGTAACCTAATGAAGAAAAGTGGAGTAGAACGGAATATTATTAGTTAAGATAATTACCATTGAGGCCCACGAATGAGATAAATTAATGCATATGTACGACCCGTCGGAGCGCAGTTGGTTAAGCGACGGACTGTGGTTCGGCGGTCTCGGGTTCGATTCCCGGCGCAGGCTCTCGATTATTCGATCCCGGGCTACTGGTGAAATTGGGCCTCTCACATAGTGCCTAAGCACTGAGAGAGATACAGAATCTTCCTGTTGTGACACGTCACTTCAGTGAATTAAAAAAAATATATATACAAGATGGGTTCCCAGCTTTGCCTGGGTTTATAGTAACCACCAATGAAATAAAAAATTAATTGTTTAAATTTACCG
>JAQGBY010000234.1:0-53298 GCA_034698785.1 Mycogona germanica | reverse complement strand
GCGATTTCATTGAGCCGTTCTGAAATTTTGCTCCGAACACCAAAATCCAATTCTTAGTTTTATAATATAGGATTATGTATTTGATATGAATTTAATTAAAACCAAACGTTGAAAAAAAAAAACTAATCCGACCGGCGCTCTAATTCAATTAATCTAAAACAACCACGCAATTACGCAATTTTAAAAAAAGTGGATCAATAAAATCTAATTTGGTTATTATTGCCCATGGCTAACTGAATGCGATTCAACTGTGTTCTTCATTCATTGGGGCCGACAGCTAGCTATCCGTTCCCTACTTTGAAATAGAAGTTACGTGACATCTGGTCATATACTGTATGACGGGAGTAGTAATCTGCCAATTAAGCCTATTTGTGCCGAGGGGACGATCGTCATCGCCACTGGGGACGGAGTCAGACAGTCGACCTGTCACACAGCGACAGAAGTTATGTGCAGTGACACCGAATGACACGACGTTCTGATCGTGAATATACACTTGCGGCGCGTCGATTAATGATTGCGTCTGACGATAGGGATGGGCACAATTTTCGACTCCCTCAAGACCAGTTTTTGACACCGTCTTGATGGATCGCGTCCACGTCATCGCGTCGCAACTCTGGTGCAGCCCACCCGTATAGAGAAAACGTACAGACGTGCGATTGAAGTACCAGCAGAGCACTGTTATCTAAGCACTAACACTAGAACCTAATTACTAATGCATTGTCAATATCTAGATTTGTGACATGTCGTCTAGTGCTTACACTTTGCACGCACTGTTTCTTTTAATTGATTTTATAGAATCGGTTCGTAAACAATTTCGCGATGCTGCTGTGCAAATATCATTCCGTTTAGTGTTAGTGGTGTGTAAACAAAATACAAATCTTTCACAAGTTCTGATGTTGCCAAGTTAAAATCAATATGCGGTTTGTTTGCCGTTGAAGTTTAAGTTGAAACGGATTGCGGTCGAACGTCAAACACAAGCTCGGAAGGACTTGTGGATTTAAGACAAATAGAGGTAACAAGACAAATAATGAGTGAGGCGTTGAAATACTCTACAACTTGGAACTTCATGGTCAAACCAAAAAATACGAACCAGACAATTAAAACGTTCTAAGTAGTTAAAGTTTAATCTGGACCGCCTAAATCACACTTCTTTGCCAATTTGACCGATGGTTTAATGTGAAATTGAAGGTGCGACTATCAGTAAATCAAACATATAAATCGTTGGCGTATTGCCCTCATGGATTACACATTGTAAGAGAGATTCATGAGACGAATTGAAAGGTTGCTGTCCATACAGAATAACTCGAAATTTCTAAAATTTTCTAGAGACACATTTATCTGTGAGTGGGGGACAGCAATCGTCGAAGCCGGTTGGCCACTGATCGAACATGACATGTACATATACTGGTTGCAAACTGAAATACACGGTGATAAAACATTATCTGTCGGTTTCAATAACCTCCAAAGATCTTGGGGTCCTTGAATGTGGATGTGAGAACATCTAGGTTCGAATCACAGCTGCCGAGAGAAGCGCTCATCATTTTGGCGTGTCACAAACCGATCAAGCCTTAACCAGCATCACCTGCTTATTTTCAAGAAAACAACCTCTAGGTTATTTGAAGACTTAAATTACAAGGTAGAAACATTGTGACGATTTCACATTTGTGCACATCTTTTTAAAAAAGTTAAAAATAATTTCAAAAATTGTTTTGGAAAGGGCCTATCAGCGACTTCGACTCAAACTCATTTCCGCTGTCCTAATCCTAAATGTCTAATGACCGAGTCGATTCGGTCTCGAACTCGCTTCCATAGTCAAACTCTTATCCGCTAGACAAACAAGGAAGGTCGGCCTACGTTCTCAGAAGGTGGTCTCGAGTGCTTCCATACTCGTACATCTCGTGTGTACGTGGTTTGCACATTTGTTTTACTGTCGCCACTCGATAAAACGTGAATAAATCATATTTGAGACACTCGGGGGATGACAGGCGCTTTTCCGTCCCACAACTCAGGTCGACGACGGGAGCCTCTCTCTCTCCGACGCCATGTCCTCCGACCGCTTCCATCTCTGTCTCTCCCATCCTCTTCCCCCCCCTCTCGATTGCCTGACAACACCGTCACTTTTTCTGATGACTGAGAGTACAGAGTATATATATATCTGTGACGCCCGACTCGCCTTCCCGTGCGTGCATATATTTCAGAAGAATTTCCAATTCGGAAATACGAAAGATTGAGCGCGTCGTTTTGTCGATGGCGTTCACTATATTTCCCCAACGGCTAGCCCGCGCTGTCCATTCCAAAATTTAGAGCAGAAATCCTCCTTAGAGCCTCAACTAAACCGAAACGTATTTGCATGGCGACTTTACAGCAGCGATTTCTAACTTTGTTTTTTTTTGGTCATCGATGCCATGCAAAAATCAAATCGATTTAGATCGTCATCTCTGAAACCTTTGAATTTAATTTATTTATATCGCCATCTCTGAAACCTTTGAATTTAATTTATTTATATCGCCATCACTGAAACCTTTGAATTTAATTTATTTATATCGCCATCTCTGAAACCTTTTAATTTAATTTATTTATATAATATCCGTGATAGTGTAATGTAGTGATAGAAAATCGTTAGAAATATGCGTAAGATACATTTCACAGATTCATTGATGACTATAAATCAATAAGTCAGATAAAGAAATTTCAGTGTCGATTACTTGATGATATTTTTAGTAATGTATACTTTGTAGTCACAAGTTGACAAACATTTCTGAAACACACTACATATTTTGTTTTGTACACTGTGATGGAACTATTATGTTTAGATATTGTCGTCACTAAGGACTAAGGAAGTAGCTAAACTAGTTTGGATACTGAATCGTTGGTTTCAAGTTCAATTCATGACGCGGACTCTCGTTTATTCGATCCTGCCGTTCATTACGGGATATACCAAATCTTTCCGGGGTTTTTCCAAATGTTCGTTCGTTGGTGGCACTAATTAAATTTGACTAACGATTTGACGAAATTAATTTGGTGACAGTAATTTCGTATATTTCCATCCCAGTAATTTCGTAGATGTCATTTGACATTTTTGTAAATTGTTGTAACAAGTCTATAAAAATGCCGTTTTGTTCAACTGTCATTTTAATGTACGACTCGCGTTAGCCCAGTCGGTATTGCGACTGACTGTGGCTCGGTGGCACTGGGTTCGATTCCCTGCGCGGGCTCTCGATAATTTCGATCCCGCGGTACTGGTGAAATTGTGCCCCCCTCACGTAGTCTCTAAACACCAAGAGGGGTACAGAAACGCCTATAGTGCAGAGAACTAGAGATGTGAAATAAAAAACGAAAGGTCTTCACTTTGACGATGAACCAACCTATAGGACAAATTGGTTTCACGGGCGGAAATGGATACCACGTATCTAGCGTAAGTAAAACCATGAGCGACTATTTGTGGGGGAAGGAGGGGGGGGGGGCAACAGGTTAAGCCATTTGCATCCTCAGATAATAATTCATCGCTCTGTTGTTGGCTCGATTGGGATGGAGATGCCCGCATTTAGCCCGCACACGATCACGGGGATGGCCGCGGCTGCTTAAGCGTTTGGGCTTATATGCGTTGTGGGTTGCCGTGGGATCCGGTGATTTTTCTTGCATCCTCTCTTCACCATTTTTCAATCGCTAAATTTCACCCCCACCCCTCTCTCGATCGTGTAGCTTTTACGGTAACGCGGCCACCTTTTCCCGGGATTTTTTTTTTTACGAAGATTTAAGGACCATTAGACCCCAAATCCGAACCCTTAACGGAAGCCGCTCGCAAACAGCGGAGCACGTTCCCGCTATAAATGGGGTGACAAGGCTGCCGATGTCTCTCTGGGGGAAATTCCTTCAATTTTATCGCTATCATCACTTTGTCAGGCGAGGATTTTCGCAAATTTCTTTTATGTCGGCCAGATTTACTTCTGCGCTGAATCTCTCTCTCTTTCACACACAGACACACCACTCGCATAACGTGAGGCCTATTTCTGCCTACAGAAGGGTAAATATGAAGCGCGGGAACAGTGCTGCCCCCTATTTCTCGTTTTCCAATATTGGCTATCAAGTGTTAGGCTTCAGGCTACATTCTGGTCACGAGTCTCATTTTGCGGATTACACGCCCGGCCAATCATTCTCTGTTTCGGAACGATTTTTGGTTGCTGCTTCCACAATGCCCACTCACTCGTACACACACACACACACAGTACACATCTGAAATTGCACCCCTCGTAAAAACAAATAATTCCGTCATTTATCTGGCTCTGTGTCTGGCAGCATTGATTCCGAACGAAGCTCTAGCCGAAGCGGAGTTTTCAGTATTTCAATTGTGAAACACTCGTGCGTTCTCTGCTGTGTAAATAAAGGGCACGTCACTGATAGAATTGTCCTGCCAATTACGACATTGCATGCTGGAAATGGTCTAGTTTGAATGCCTGAATTATAAAACCAAATTTTCTGCTACACTCATACTCTGTATTCAGATTAAATATATACTTTTGAGTATTAATAGTTTAGCCGAGTTCAAGCTGGCATTTGTTGGAGTTTGCATTTTAGAGCTAGACCTACTACAGGGTGAACCTGAAAATAGGGGTCCCTTTTATTATTTTTAATAAGTCTGCCAAAATAGTCCGATTATTATGAAACTTAAGCATAATTAAGACAACTGTACACCCTTTCGTATTCCGAGATGAAAATTTCAATTTTGAAATTTCCCACTATTAAAGTTGCGCCTTGCCGGTAGCGCTTGTCGATTGTCGATTACTGCTGCAATCTATATCTAATCTAATAGTTTCATAATAATCGGACTAATTCTTGTCGACCTATTAAAAATAATAAAAGGGGTCCATATTTTTCGGTTCGCTACGGTATATTGGAAGCAATACAAACTAGAATACTGAAAGCATATTTTGTTAACTTGTTCCGCTTCCAAATATTAGACAATGATCAAGCAATAAACTGTTTCTCTTTCGTCTGAATATATCTGACACTAAGGTATATATTCACTATTGTCTTATTTTTTGTCACCTGTACGGTTGGATAGCGGATATATGACAGGGCATTACAGCAGAATGATTCATCGTTTTTTCTTTCTTTTGTTAGTTGATTTTGGGAGCTTTATGATACCCCCAGAGGATCAGCGGATAATCCTTTGAAAATAAACACTCCTGGATTCAGTGTGATATTTTCGTCGTCACGGTTTCAAGCGACTCACTTCAATATGAGAGTCCTACTAGACCTAATATTTGACAAGACAAGAGGTGTCACGAGTTTATGTTCATACCATATTGATTTTTCATGTTTTACATCGTTGTCTCGATATCACAATAATGTATGGTGGGGTGCGCACGAATTTCAGAATAACATTTTCCAATACACATTAACAGTTTCCCAAATAATGCTATCTGATGCAGTTTAGCAGAGGGTTTCGAAGCAGGTTTCCAATTCAGTTACCAATGCAGTAGGCCAGTTTCATAATGCTATTTTCAATATAATAGTTTGACGTTTATCAATGTTATTTAGCACTTTTCCGCACACACGGAAACACGCAGGATCCGAAATAGTACTAGCTTCGAAACCATTTAGCTAGGCAACCATTTAACTGCAGAATCGTCGAGCGCAGACGAAAAGAGATCGATAGTATTGACACCCGAAACGTGGCCATCTTGATGGAGTGTTCCGTCGGTTCCAGACAGATATGTGGCGCCTCAACGTCATTTGTTATTTCTGCAAGTGATTCCGTCGATCGACTCAAATTGGATCGGGATTTCCGTCCCAGTCGTTTCATCTATTCTTCTCTAAAACCATTCGAGTCATTCGTCGGTTGCAAAAAAAAGAATAGTTAATTGTCCAACTTTCATTTCATTGCTGGTCCACGCCCAGTCGTCTATGTCCTCTGCACACACTCGGAACAATCACCTGGAACCATTAACGATGGAGGACACTGGGTAAGTTATTATTTCGTGGTGATCGGATGTTGTCATATAATTGACACTCAAGTTATTAATATATCTTGAGGGTAGATGTCTAGTCTGCAGTAGTCTATACACTTGTCTACGCACTAACAAGTGAAGTACATTTGGTTCCGTCGCGTTGCTAAGAAACGGCATACTTTAATATTAATCTCAAAATTTGTATTAACAGTATGCTGCAATGGTGAACCTGAACATGTTACATGTAACAAGTACTTCTAAGAACTCTCACATTCGTCAATTTTTTTTATTTTTAATTGTTTAACGGTTGTCCAAAATGGGTGCATCATCTTTTCCGAGTATCTTCTGTGACCAATCAATCAACCTGAAATGTTAAAATCTAATTTGGAGACAAGAAAAGGGACGACGGAATGATGATGACCATTGGTGATGTAGTGGTTACGATTGACGGATAAAAGACAAAGGCATAACGACAATTTAGTCCCTGGACAATTGCGTTGGACGATCGTAATTGATACGGGCGTGTCATCCTGATAAATGATCGCCATGTGAAAGACAAGTGAAAATCCACTTCGTCCACACAAGATGATCTAGGCGCTGCACTATTCAATAGTAGTGCTTGTTGGTATGACAATCAGCTTCTTATTGTAAGGAGAACATATCTCTTTCGTGTATACCTCTTTCATGAATAATTTCAAATATACCTTTTGAAATGGCAAGCGAGAAAAATGGCATGGAGAGTACGAGCGTTTATCTGTTTTGATTGACAAGTCTATCTCCAAATAAGAAATTATAAACCGAAAATGGTTACTGCTACTGTGGTTTAATTCGCGGTATTTCCTAAACCAGAAGTGAACGCCATCTTGCGACCAAACCCAACCGGTCCTAATGCAGTCGCCTCACATATGATTTGATTTGACAAGTTGCCTTGCATTTTTTTAATATCCATCACTTGACGATGTACTCGCTAACTCCCTCCCGCCTGAATGCCGGGGAAAATCAAAAGGCGAATCGTCTTCTAATTCCGATTACGATCGACTCACCAAATGACGACTGACCCCATTTTGGGCGGGCAATCCGGAAAAGGCCAAAACATTTGCGGTCAGTCTCATTCGCTGCACAGTTTGCGACCACCACGGACTCACGCGACACTGTTCACCTCTGGACGACGACGACGATTACGTTGTTGTTGGTGGTGGTGGTGGTAAGGCTTCTGTTCGGGGGTGATATAAGGGGGGGGGAGGGGGTTGATGGGTGTTGGGGTGAGGTGCAGGGGAGGACCACCAGAGTGTGTAACCAGTCGTTAAGTGCTGATTTACGGCATCGCCCGGCACGAGAGACGCACGATGCGTAATGGCATGTGTTGCGGCATGGCCATTTCCACCAATTTGTAATATCGTCTTCACGATAATTGCGATCGCCCTATTTACCCGAGTATTCGCTAGTATTCCCCCTCCACCCACTCCACACACACACACACACGCACTCACGTAACCCGTCCGCTCCCCCCGATTCCACCACCCCCAAGGGCCTAGCCACACGCCAGCACGCCCTCGCGCTGGCACGAAAATTGGCCAATGGGAAATAACCAAATTAGCCTCGGTTCGGTCCTACAACGCGAAAGAGTGCGAGGGAACAACCCTGCGTTTTGTCCTCCGCCACTCGTCGCAATAAACGACTGTGTAAGTACTCGGGGTCGTCCTTGTGCAAGCACAACTTTTCATTCGGGTTTAGACCTATATACGATGGGCTTATAGTGTGGATGGGGCGGTGGGGGGGGGGGTGGTTCGTTGCGGAGTGCGAATGACCATTGGAGCATATGGTGTGGTATTTGTAGAACCGGTGTCGTTGGAATAATAATAATAATTCGTAACGCGAACCAATAAGTTCGCCATATGGTCTTGCGTTCGTCCGACTGGATACGATATTACGTGATGGTGGTCAAGCAACCGAAATATTCATCGTTTGGAATCACAGAGTTCTGGCGCATTTCATTTTGTAAAATAGATTTGATATTGCGTAATTCTTTCGATATAACGACTCGTCGTAGCCCAGTCGGTATTGCGACTGATTGTGGTTCGGCGGTCCCGGGTTCGATTCCCGGCGCGGGCTCTCGAATATTTCGATTCCCAGGGTACTGGTAAAAATGTGACCATCACATAGTGCCTAAGCACCAAGAGGGATACAGAAACTGTAGTGCCGTTTACTACAGGGCGAACACGCTGGTGGTCCTCCTCAGGGAAATATCTTAGAGACACCTTTATCCTTAACTGGTCGTTCGACCCCCGTCATAGGCCCCATCCGGGGCTGCTTGTGAGTACATTTTGTAATTGCAATTTGTAAAGGCATAAATATAGAGCAGTGAACGAACGACAAGAGAAAATGATAATTACTATTACATGATGGAAACTATTTTAAGTCGAAAACGATAATACGATATGTTGGAAACGGATATTTCATTTAAAGACACTTCAAAATGCTCCGCAACTACGACAACAACATTGTTGACTTAGACATTTGCCGCTGCACGATCAATCGATACCGTGAACAGCGAACAAGTTGCAATTAAAAATTAGATGAACTCTCGTAGCGTCGACATCAAATATCAATGGGTGTGCGCTCGTGAATGAGGCTTGGGGATGTCGTCTCTGCAGTCATTAGCGACGCCGAATTTAATTTCGGATCCGTGTTTTTTTTAATCACCGCAAATTTGTCGGCTTCTCCCCTGTCGAACTATATACTACCGCTCGTCCGCGTACACTGTATACTGGTGCACATAGCGAGTTCATTAAAAATATCTTTGGCTGAACGCACGCTTCACTGCACGACCGTTATGCCATGCTAGATTGCTCGTCTACGAGGAGCTGTGGATGTCGCTACCAACTCTCTCCTGGTGATCTGCGTTGCTCCGTTTGCGATCCTGGTACGGGTGAAAAACACCCTGAGACCGATCCGTCCTTTTCCTAGAAACTCGAGTCAAGGCTAATTTTCCAATTAGGTGTCACATGTGCTTGAAGTAGCATGGTAACCTGCATCAATGCTGCATCTGTATCTACCATCGTATCCCCCTTTTTGCCTTAACTAGTTCAGGTGTTTATACTTTTATACACCAGGAACAAATAATTAAAATATCCACAGTTTCAGATTGTGCCTGTATGATGGACGATTTCGATTAGAACATAACGTAGAAACATGCAAAATAGAACACAGTCGTTTGTCTGCACCTTGTAAATTTGTTAGAATGAAGTCTTGATCTGTGCACTGAATTTGGAGCAAGGTAAATATTTAAAGAGATTGTTGTGGTTCGTTTGTTTGGTCATTGTCTTTAAATATTTGTATTTGGTGCATCTTGAGGGACGCTCACCTCTGACTCGGCACACCAAATCAAATTCGTTATACAGGACTTAGTTCTACTCGAATTCAACGCACATTTAAATGTTCTCGCACAAATGCGGTCGCAGGAGGATGGAAATTACGGCTTGCGCTGTGACAGACGAAAGAGTGAAATATTTCACTATCCATCCGCCGGGTTGTTCATATTTTATGCATGCAAATTTACAAGGAAGGTTTGGTCGCCAAAATATGTGACTGCATTTTTGTAGCAGCAGGAGGTGACTTGTGTGACTTCGCTGACACCAGGCGACGATTCTCGGCAGGGGTGGGAATTGCATTTAGATATGTTTGCGGCAATCCTGATGCGCCTTGCTGAAGGCGCTTTTGCCCCACCGGGCAGCACCTGAACGGCAAAACTGACGCTCGCTTATTTTGACTTGCAAATTTCGGTAACGTTTCAACGGATATGATCCGTGTTTCTTAACGGATGAGTCTGTGACCCGAGGTTCCTGTCAGATGAGCCTGTATCCCACCTGAACACGGTAGGTCGGAGTATTTCAATGAACCCTTTGAAAGTCAAATTGTGGAAATGAATTTTTTTTTCGGTTACAATTTTACTTTGAGAACCGTGGCTATGATTTATTCACATCACACCTACGAATACAGTGTGATTTGAAATATATAATTTCGAAGAATTAGTTAGTAGAATTGTTACATATGATGTGTGAAACATTAACGCGAAATAAATGGACTTTTTAGTATTATTTACCATCACTGTAGTCTCTAGACTACAAGCGTTTCTGTACCCCTCTTGGTGCTTATGCACTATGGGAGGGGAACATTTTCACCAGTACTCCTGAATCCTAATTATCGAGTGCCCGCGACGGGAATCGAACCCGGGACCGCCGAGCAGTCGTAATACCGATTTTGCTACGAGTTTATTAATAATTTGATTAGTGATATAGAAAGATTCGAAAATTTATAGAAAACCTTTAATTAAATGTTGACATTTAAAACTTAGCTCGTATCTCCTATTTGATTAAAATTGCAAGAAAATTTGAATTTCAAAGACATAATAGTATTAATTTTCCTGATAAAAATCATTTTTCACAAATGACAAGAAACCATTGGAAGATGACGTACTGGTTCCACAAGCAAACATTTCCCATGAAATAACTAAATCCGATGAACAAACACCCGATTAATTACAGTTGTTAATTATAACGCTCTGCACGTATGTATTCCTTATGGGCTTCCTAAAGTGATCTGCGCAGAAAATGTTTAGTTTCGCCAGTCTTATTCCACCAACTGTCTTACGTATGTCTAGCTATACGACCCTTAAGAGCTACTTGGATATTCCGAGCATCTTACCTGCGTGTAAGCCCGGAACAAGTACTGCGCTTTCCAAACAATCAAGCAAATTTGTATGCACAGGTTATTTGCCTATGTATATATACCGCATTGACAATCGCTCACAATTTGCTTTCCGCTTATTCGGGGAACATAACCAGCAGGTTGTCTGACAATTTCAAACTAAACATTTCTTTACACCCAATTTCAATCACGACTCACTTCTGAACCCAAGACAAAATCATGATGCACCAATAGACGACTAACAAGTCGCGATCGTAACCGCAAATATTGACACTATCATGATAATTACATTTACCTATCGTCAGAGAGATGCGTTTACGCCAGCGAGAATTTTCCCCCCTTATGAAAATAAAACCATTCCCTGGGCAAAACGCACGAAAGGCGATTTTGTGGAAATACCAATTATTCCATTCAAGTCAATATTTTTAACATTTACATTTCTAAGGTTCGTCGAACTGGGATGAGTATATCAATCTAGCAGTGTTGCATCATTCTGTCCTACAGTACTCGCGCTTTACAGCGGAAATATAGCAACGCGCCCATTTTGGGTAGCCCAGGTGCAAGGGATCCAGGTGATCGATTTGGTGGGAACTATTTACCATCACGTATCAATGGCAGAGTGCGACCGGTAAACATTCCGCTCCGTTTTTCGTCCGCGTACGGGACGGGGGAACACGTATCGTCGGCGAGCAATTGCCGGCAATTCACTGTATGCAAATAGAGGAATCGTAAGCTGACGACTACACGTATAAATCTATTTTCATATTTTATTGATATGACGCTATATATAGTGCACTCGCACACCGCTCTTCATCTACATATACCGGGGGAGGAAAGATGTTCACTTTAAGCCGCTTTTTTTCTTCTTCGTCTTCTTCGTCTTCTTCGTCCTCTTCTCCGCCGGTGAGTTTTTCTGACGCGTGTCTAAATAGAACGCCGAGACGATCAAAACCCCTGACACATTTCCGAGCAGGTGTATCCGTGTTCCGGGTCGACTAGTTGAACTATGGGCTTTACACATTTGACTTAAGCTAAAATCGAACAAACAATGTTCCAGAAAATTAAAGAAACGCACGAAGCATCCAATCTATTTTTACTAAGAATTCCCATTGAGCTTCCTAAGCGGGTTATCTGCGAAATAGTTTGCTAATTTGTTCGCTGATGCTGCACTAGCGATACCAATCTGCCGTGTTGATTGAGCCAATTCCGCGAAGAAAACAAAAACTATAGAATATATCGAATCTCTTAAATTCCTTTCCTGAAAATGTTTTATAGAATAATTGTTTGATATAACGCATTGATACATTCAAATAATTATGACAGCGTTTATAATAAATAGCGAAGTGCGCCCGGGACAGCGTTGAACGAAAAAAGACGAACAGAGTCGATTTTTTTATATGATAGTTTATGAACGTTCAACCATTGTTTTCATTCGTGGAATTATGACATTGTTTAATTTTCAATATATGAAAGTATCAATATATCATCATCATGATATAGTAAAATAAAATATTCATAATAAATTCATAAATTGTATTCTATGAATTTATTATGAATTTATTATGAATATTTTATTTTATTATATTTCAAGTACGATCTTGCCTCTTCTTACATTATTATATCATGATATAGGTTGTTATATTATTGGTAAAAATACAAATAACTTATTTTCGAAGATTCTATGATCATTAGACGTTCTGGAATTTGTCGCAAATTAAATTTAAAGAAATAACCTATTTAGACACTCCGCCGTGAACCGCCCAGAGGATGAATACATATTCGAAAGTCGACTCGGCCATATATTGTAATTCACATTAATACCACGGCGTGGTCACTATATGAATTTTTTTGGTTTATCCATCTCCAAAGCTATTTATATAATTTTCGCAACTAATATTGTCGTGTCTTTTCAAGTGCTCGTCTGAATATTAATTGTAATTAAGTTAGTTGATGACGGATTATTAAACATCGAGTCCGCAAAACTTGTCGCCGTTATCCTGATTGCAGTCCTTCAATCATTACAACTATTGTGTATTACTACCGTCGGCGTCTCCATATAATTTTTGGATATTTAGACAATGTTATTTAGCTACTACGCTATTTAGGCAGCGTTCTTGAACTAAAATGCCAGACCAAAATGTGAGATGATATTTTTCCTGTCTCTGCTCTAGAGGACCTAGTTCGCCGCTAGTGTCACTGGTGTAGCGGGTCTTTCTAGACCCCCGGAGATCTGTGCTATATTTAGATTCCGGGTCCTCCCCAAATGGCGGCGTATATGATCAATGCACCCCCAAAGGTTCTTCTTCAGGCGAACTTTTATCTCAGCCTGCCTCACCGTCGCCCGTGGGCTTCACCCGCACTGCCTCTCTCTCCCCTCCAGGCCGACCTACTTCATCTTCTTGCCGCCCGCCCACCAAACCCTAATTCCTGAAAATGCAGGGAAATTCCCATTGCGGTTATGCGCGTAATGATGCGGACATGCAACGAGTCTCGAGACCGAGCGCGTGCCGCCGCCACCAACTTTATATTTCGAGCGAAAATATAAAGTGCCAAAAAGTGAAATGAAGAAATTATGTTGGTCGTCATGCCATGCCCGTTGCACGTATCTCTCATTTAAGCCCAACATATCGTAGGCAAGGTTTACACGATATAACTTTTCACATTATGCTCCATATAAAAATAGAATTTCCGTTTTGGTCAGTCATCATCGAGCGCTATGATTCAGAATCTATCATCGCCTGCACAAATGTTTGACCCAAGAGAAATTAATTTCCACGGAACATAATCGTTAGAATTTATATCGTGCAAATAAAACCTTCCAGACGCCGATCTTAATGGTAGATGCACATAGGTTTCTTTCAACGAAGACACAACAGAAAATTCCACATCCCCAACTCGGTGCTCCTGACATTTTTTCACCAGCATTTGGGATCAAATAAACGAGAGAGACCGCGCCGGGAATCGAACCCCACAATCTTGGCTTGGACTTTCATTGAGGATCTTAGGTGGATGTTGGTGGGGGGGAGGCACATAGTGATGCCTACACCATGGCGAAATTTGAACTTGCTCATCATGCAGAATATATTCAAATTGGGCTAATAGTGAAGTCGGGAGCGGAGTCGGTGGATGTGAGGGGGAGATGTCGCTTGGGGATCGAAGGGAAGGCGGGGACGTGAGGGAGGGGGAAAGTTCTGGATGCGTAAGAAGCGCGAAAAATCTGTTTAATATTCAGCCGAAAATTTGCGTTCCATTGTTAGAAGTCGACGTGGTCGTTATAACTGGCAGCGGCACTGCGCATTTGCACGTCACTCGAGACACTCGCTCTCTCTTTATTTTTTCTTCTTGCTCACTGAGATTCGTGCTTCTTAGCATAGAGAGAGAGCTGCCGCCATTTCATGCGAAGAGAATTTGATGTCTTACCAGAAACGCGCATCCGACATGCGATACGAGTGTGTACAGGAAACATCAAACAATCAAAAAATCTATCGTCCAAAAAGAATTTTGAAAGTCCAAATTAAATCAACCTAACAATTATCCTGAATCCAGCGGTGCTACGTTCATCTCAAGTGTTGCAGTCCTGAATATATTTTATTGTCAATGTTTGTAATCAGAACACTGTATTAAGAGACTTTACCGTACGCTGCATTAAGAATTGAAAATATATTTTATTACTCGTAAATAAAACAATGGTTTTATTAATATTATTATTCATACACCAAATAGGGTAAACCCTCAATATTATATATGAGAATAACAACATAAGAACTGTAGATAATATAAATAGGCCAGACGGTTATAAATGGAGAAAATATTTGCTGACTGGTTTAATATTTTGTACGTACATCGATAAATATTGACCAAACCATTTCTCGACCATTCTTTAGAAACTCATTTAGAAATCGCCTAAAACTGTGATGCTTTGTTACACATAAACTCAATTTCATCATTCGGTCTGCCTTACTTTAATAGACACTGTTCTGAAGCGTCCCTAATTCGAGGAATATTTGAATATGAGATGTTGAATTAGCATCCATACAAAGTTTCGAGAGATTCATCATTATGCAAAGATATAATACTAGAAAAGAAAGAAAAATGTAAACATTTCTTAGAATATGCTATTTTAAAATGCTAATTTTATTCTTGGAATCTCCAATTTGAATGACATTATAACTTATGATGTTTCGTCTTTAGTACTTATGCGTATTGTAAATATTATTTAAATATTATTTACTCTCATAACTCCTGTAGAAAATGGATCTGTATTCGTATTAAATTCTAAAGAGTTTTTAAGGAATTTTGAATAGATGACCTGCAAGGATTTTTATCCAAATATAAATTTTACTCAGCCTCAGTACCCAAATTAGTGTCCAAGTGTCAAGATTTATCACTATACTATGAGTAGAGAAAGATCACATATAAATCATATAAATATCTGACAGGAGGTCTAGTCGAATAGATTCATGTCGCCGTTTGGATCAGCAGAATTTGAAAATTGCTGCGCTAGTTCGAAATGGTAAAACAAGAAGTAACCCTGAGGCTGCTATTGCGAGCGGTTCTAGAAGGCCTGTGTGTATCAATCCAATTGGATTATAATCAGAGTAGTGCGGTTGTGGCTCCTTCGGGGCTCACACATTTGCTTTGGTGTTGCCGCGTACCCCAAAAATATTTCCGCGATATGCATATGGTGTACATGTACATTCCAGGAAAGTATCTTGTACGGAGTAGCAGTATAAGAAACAGTTGCATTCAAGTGTATATGAACTCAATAAGCTAAATTTACTTGCGTTGTGGTACTGATGTTTTGGTAACTTACGATGTGGATCCATTCCATCAGAAACATCAGCAATACCCAAATCAACGGCAATAAAACATTCTTTATTATAAAAGATAGATAAGCCTTCAAAACGTTTTCTAATATTTTTATCCGTTATTGAACTTTCATATTTGCAATTTACGTAATGGTGATGACAATTTGTTCTATAACGACTATTTTTGCCCGGTTGAATATCTTCTTTGATATTAATGATCACGATACTTTAGTTCAATGATAGATGCGGTTAATGGTGTTTTCGTGTGCGATTTATCCACCGTAGATCAGCGGTCGATGAATAAAACCAGATATTTGATACATTTTCTGTCGTATCTTTATAAGAAAGGCATCTTCATTTATAGGGGAAGATTACGCACCGTAGAATTCAACACCAAAGTTTGTGGCAACGTTTTGCGGTAATGAAAATCCCGGATAGACGATGGAACTAACTACAGAATAGTTTTACAGACTGGTTGAGGTTGTCGATAGTTGCCGGGATATTCAGACGATTCTCAAAGGTAACTGAAATCTTCCTAATAAATCAAATTTATTTACCGAGGAGTGGTGGTTACCTCTAGAAATATCCAAGATGTAGAAAAAACATCTTCATGTCAAAGCAAGACCAATAGAGAAACTCGGTTATGGGCCTGGTCCCGGCAGGATATTTTTCGTGCACCAGCATCTAGACGTTTGATCAACTGCGGCAACCGAATCTTCGTCGGAATGACGTCATTGATTTAAGAAAATCGCGTCGTCTCTCGATGATATGTGATGGGATAATATTCTGGAGGTATATGTCTGCCTATAATGGCGCCGAAGTGCTAAGTGCGCCCGTGGCGATTCACTCACTCTCTCTCTCTCTCTCTCCCTCACTCGCAAAGTCGGAAGCCGGGGATATATGGAGGCTCGATGCCAGTAGAGAGCGCTCGGATATGGAACCACAACTATCCATACTCGCTCCTGGGTTTCGAATCTCGCCGCTCGCGTGCGCACACGGGCATTCGTCTCGGAAAATAAATATTTCCGGAATGATCGTGAAATACAACGAGTCGGAGGTGGAGGGGAGGATGGGGAGAGGCATTGTTCGGTTGCCGAACGCGCATGCGCGGCCCGTCGTTTAGTGCAGGAAGTGCGCCCAGGGCGATCGCGGGTGACGGATGGGGGACGGATTTCCAGAGGAGGAGGAGGAGGGTCGAGTTCCTGGTGGCAGGGAGTTTGGTAACGCCAGATTCGTGTGTCGGAAATAGACGTCCGGCTTTATTGCGACGAGCCATCGAGATTGAAGTTGTGTGCGATGTACTACACAGAGAAATTCAATATATTTTTAAATTATGTTTTGTTCATTAGCAACTCAATCGTGTTACTCGTACTGGTAAATACTAACGAGCCTTGCTCACCAGATGGTAGTAATTGGCGGTTGCCATAGTGATGACACAGTCTGCAATGCAAACTGACTTTAAGTAGTTTGCTTCATTGTAATGGTCTATCAGGGTCTTGACCAGCCTAAAATATACTGTGTTCTAAAATATGAAAATCGCTACAATGGTTTCGGTTCCGGTTCGGCTCGGTATCGTTATACGAAAATATAATTTGACGGCGGTTCGTTGCAATGAATTAATTGGCTACTCCGAAACGTGTTACTTCACCGGAACTTGTATTTTAGAAGACCTCATAAGCAAAGCTCAATCCATGTCTTTGAATCACGTTGCTCTCTCTCTCTCTTCTCCCAACGACCAAGTTAAAATCGGAACACGTTGCGAACGAATATTTCTTGCACTTTGGTTTTAAACTACGAGGACATTTTCAATGAATGAAGAAAGTTAGAAGAGAGTAGGAAGAGTTATACAGTGTAATTCGGATATCTTTCTCGCGGTTGATCGGGCGATACACCATCTATCAAACTAAGTAGCTGGTCATCTGTGGTCGGAAGGGAAGATTTAAGGACGAGGTCGTTGAGCCTGATTCACCGGTTCATAAGTACATGTCCATACAAATTGAAGAAAATGAAACCCATTTTTTTTTACACGGCCTACCTTTTTGAACAAAAGTTGGCCAGCATCTTGGGAAGGAATTTCAACCCAGAGCTAAGTAAGAGTGCGCGCGCTGGCGTCTCTTCCAGGCTTATGTGCATGTATTGTATATTGGGGGAAGAAAGCCGGCTGCGGGCGGGGCATTTCTCTCACGACGTATAAACTCGGATGATGGCTGGCAAAGACAAGGGGGGAAAAAAAGAAAAGAAAACGACTTGCCCGGTAGGGGGTAGAGCAGTAGTGGCAGCGGTGGTGGCGCGGACGACGCCGTATTTATATGGAAATCGATCAAACGCGCCATCAAAGCCGAGTCCCTGAGAACGCCACACCAACTTCGAACCAATAGACTCGTCGTGGTGTACGTGCGTCTCTGTGTATGGATGTACACACTGAATGCGAGCTTTCGGTGGATGGGGATTTTCTCCATGTCGGATGCAGCATGTGGCCTCCCTCTGTTCGATTTTTAAAAGGACTAAGTCGTGCCAGCGTGTCCTTGTACCTGATAGAGGAAAATAAAATCGTGCGGAAACTGTTACCGAATTCGAGATGACGTGATGCCAAACGCGACGGAAACTATTGCGAGTAAGGGAGAGAATTGAAAAACAAACCTGGTACACAGTTCTTTTTCTAAGGATTATATAGAAATTGTGAATGTGGTACATACATGAACATATAAATTAATGTCAAGGCACATTTTCAAAACAACTCAATATATCTTGTAAGGGGTGCATGCTTGACCCAAGAAATAGTATATTTTAAAAAATGTAAGCTTTCTCAATACGCATGGAGGAATTCAGATTTTATAATAGTTTCCTTCACACTATAATTAATGTTGTATCAATTTTGAGACTATATATATTGTTTCAAATAATCGGGTCGTCTGTCAAGTTCAATTTATAATGTCTTCACGATTTTAAATAGCTGTATTCTTATACTGTGTGGCTCAAAGGTGTTTGCATAACATCAATTTTGGATGCAATTTGTATAGAGCATAGTTATTGATTTGAAAATTTATAAAAACCATTCCATGGCGAAGCCAGATTTTCTTAATTTAGCGCGTTTCGTAGCACCTAGAATATGCTGTCTCGAATACTAGAGATTAACAATATTTTTTAAACGGGCAGAATCACTTTCAGTGAAAGCATGATTGGTTGATTCGATTGGTTAGCAATTTTACATTACACTGTATTTCACCCAGCAGATTTAATGTTGATTACCAATTGACCCTCATTGATATTTCCAGGAGAGCTCTGGACAAACGATGACCACTGCGACGAACTTCAGATATGAATAAAGTTTATTTGATAGGTTATTGAGAAAATGGAGATACCAGTATTTTCTCAATTAGAAAATAAATTTAATTCCTCTGTAAATTATCTAAACCACTTCATTTCAGAGCATGTACTTATTTGATGAAGCCGGATCTCTCCAGAACATAGAGTCAGTCGTCGCCTATTATATTTAGCTAACTTTAAGAGCACGCGTTGTAATTGATATGCTGAGCCCCGTCAGGATCGCTGTAGTCGATGGCGAATCGCGACCACGAATTGTGTCAGGGGATGGGGGTGGGCCGTAGACCGGTGCCAGGATGTACGTCAGGTAGCAGGCGTGGTGACGGCGTGCGGCGAAGTCTTGGACGGCATCGACAAATCCGGCGACCCCCCGTCGATTGTCGAACTATAACTTCGACGTCGCTCATATATACAGAGTATATATACATGCACACATCTCTATATATATATATACAGAGTAGATCCAGCCATCCCCGTATGGCAGATATATATATATATATTTTGGCGTCTCGCTTCGTTTTTAGTTTCCGCTGCACCGGTGCAGGCGGCGCTGATGTGGGCGAAAAATAATAAACGAAAAACTACTGCCCGTCGGCGCAATATAGCGCGGGGTCTATCACCGGGACATTGTTCTAGCTTATATATTTACTCTCCTCAGACCAAATGCGATTCCACCATGATTCAATATTGAACTGCTTCGGTGAGTTTCGGTGAGTATTGTGTACCTAGATTATAAACAAATACAATACTTTAAGTCTGTCGCAAGGGCAACGCGCAAAATCCTTTAATTTCGGTCATGCATTTCAGTGCTGCCCTCGGTCAAATGGTCGCACCAGTAGCTGACCAAAAAATATTGCATGAATTGATTCTCAAGATCGTATGTAAGGCTACTCATACGTTAAAATTTAACTTTTCATGCCGTGCATAATTGTAGCGAAATACATTGATATGGATGTTTAAAGATACAGGTCCAGTACAGAATCTCAAGAATTTGAGATAACCACATCTCTTCACAAACTAGGTTATAGTCAGGACACAGGTCTCAGTGAGAAATCCGTTGCTCCTGTACATGTACTCTGCCGCCTATATAGGTCCCCATACGGGCCTGCACTTTCCAGTGATTCATGAACGATTTATAACCAGTAGGTATCTCCGGTGAGAGAGGATAGACTTCTCTCCGCGATATCTTCCAGATTTGGTTTGAAAAACTGAGTCAATGGAAGACAGTCGCTTCTTTTCGATATGGCGGTCCCCAAACTGTAATCTGGGTTTCTACAAGAAAATATATGCATGGAAGTGAAATGAAAGTGTATCGATAACAAAATTGTACACTAACGGAATAAAATATTATACATGGCTATTTATTCGTGGTGAATTCCCTTTACTCCAGAAATCCCACCCAATGTTATAACTTTAATGAAGTTATGTAGATATTTATCTAAATATGAGGAGAAATTCGTGATTCTTTAAAAGTCGGACAATCGGTGGAAGCTCATGCCGTCTAAACTGAAGCGAGGACCCGGCGCTGCATTGCGTAAGAAACATTATAAGCAGATCAAACCTTGTGTTCGTAGCTGTAATTGGCATTTCAAATAGCATTTAGAATGGTCTATGTGCGAAATGACCATCGCCACTTTGCTAGCGTGTGTAGGCAATCACACAATGCGTTCATGTATTGAGGGGAAGCTCACACAAGAATGCTGCCCCATACGTTGATACGCCTTCTGTGACATCGAAACTAGTTTCACTGCGTCCGCGTTCGTAAGTTCAATTCTCGGCAGAGATCTCTGAAATATTTTGGATGAGATAAACTTATTCGCTTATCTTCCTTAGAAATGAAAATAATGCCGTGGAAATCAGTGCCTGAATATTGCCATGCATACGTTGAAAGTCCCCTGCCTAGGTATGAAGTCGAGACTGGACATAATTGCCAGGTCGTCCCCTCGGTGGGCCTATGATCTGGAAAACATGTTAGGTATCCTTAAGTAACATTAAAAAAATAAAAAAACACATTTCTTTGTTTTGTAGTTTTGCTGTGAGGTTGCTATTTCTACTTTGTCATTGTGCACCAATTATTTGAACAATAATAAATTTATTTGCCTTGGCTTTTACGCACGACCCGGAGCCGTAAAAATATTTCAACAGTAGAATAATGTTAACAAATTGACAGTGTAGTTATAATATTTTGTTTAATTGATGCAAAAATGAAGTCCGTGAAGCAGGTTTGATCGCCGCTGTAATTTTATCGGGCTCGAGACTTGAGACTTGATTGCACATTTAGTTACTTTTTTGCGATTGTATAGCCGAAGGAAATGAATTGTAAAAACCGTTGAAGCGAATGCAATTCATGTAAGCGTGGCTTGCCATATACATTATACATACCGCTCTGCCATTCGCCCGATATGGTAAAGGCATCTGCTTCGCTGCGTTGGCTTATCATTACTCGGTTGCTCGTAATTACAAAGCAATTCTGTGTAAACCTTTGCACGTAATTAGCTCCTTGCGAGCATTTATTTTTCCCGGCGAACGTTTCCAATTATTTATTTTTTGTTATTCGCCATTTCGCCTAATTGAAAGGCACTTAAGAACTTGAGAAGTCTATATATTACAAAGTTAGTCTAATTAGCTTCCAGCGCTTCGATTTCCAGCCCGGCAAATTGTCTTTTTGATTCCTGGTACGCGCGTATGTTATCTCTCTCGTTGACTATCATATATTTTCAAATTTCTTGTCTTTAGTTCCAACATAAGACTGGCTTTGCTATTGTACTGAAGATAAAGACCAATTTCGTCTTTTAACTGGCTTAAAGGGAAAAGTGTTGGCAAGAATGAATAACAAATTTCATATTCTGTGTTTGACATAAATCCTGAGAAGCATCAATGATAATCTCGTTGATGTCTTTTCACCTAACATTAAAGGCATGCCAATATTTTAGACCGAAAACAACATGTGATGGCAATGATTCTCGACAGTATCGCTTGGCAAATAAATAACTATTCGTGTGGTTGACTCATGCCAAGGTTCAGGTCAAATTTGCATTCTCATATTAAATGTGTCATTTAACGAAACACCTTTAAATCGATATATCGTTTGATGCGTGTTGCCCGCAGTCATGCGCATTTGTAAAGTCGCATCGAATGATTCTACACATCAAGTGACACTAAGTGAGAAACATCATACAAAATATACGATGACCTGTGGTGACCATCCTGCAGAAGTGGATGCTATTTGCAATTTTTCTGGCTTGCAACCGGTGTAGCGTTGCCTACGTACTGGAAGACGAAATGATAATACGCCATCTTAAAGTAATCTTGGGTATTGCAAGGCGCAGTGTAAAGATTAAGCAGAATGTCAATTTTTCGTTAAAAAAATATCAGAAGGCCTTGCCTAAGTTGATGTGTTGCCTAAAAGGTTTTGAGGCTTCCTGTACGAGCTCGGCTCCGGTGTACTGCATACATAGATCGGTCTAATTTTTGAGCGCACGCTGCTTTCGTGTGTAGGTAGGTGTACAGAGGCAGCGGCAGATCCAATTTTACGGAGGAATGCAGAGAATGTGCAATTTTAATAATGTTAGCGTAGCCTAACTATATTTCTCGGAAGTGGAAGAAAATTGCAGCGAGCGATAATAATTTTTGAGGACGGCGGCAGAAACTGCGTTCAGAGAGGACCCTACACCCTCCTGGGACCGGACGATCATATATACACGATACTACTGTACACGATAAAAATCTGCACATCATGATCGATTTGATAATACAACTTCAAAATGTTTCTAAAGCTTTATCGAATCTTGAATCTTGAATCTCGAAACTCACGCATGTTATTGAATAAAATAATATTTTTATGGAGCAAAACGTTAGGCGATCCCTTATGTAAATGAGGCGATTTTTTAAAAAATAAATATATAATAATTTTCAGCAAGGGCTTTCTAGAATGTTCGCATTTGTTACAATAGTTCGCTAATGTTACTTCCATCCGCTGATATCCAATTGGTGAACCGCTTCTGGCTCTTCTTATCCACAAAGTATGTTCTTCTGTTGAATCCAACACAAAAGAGAAGGGCAGGAAATCGCATGTTGTTAAAATGCTAACCATCAAGACATGCATTTCGACACCGAGAAATTGTGGTAGTTAACGAGTAATTCCTGATTTAAAAAAAAATGCCAAATGGGTTGAGTGAGAGATGGTTATAATTATAATTGCTTGCTACATGGACATTTCTTGCATGAACCCTGGAGTATTCCTTTTCCTTTGAGACTATGGTCATAGGAGGTTATACGCTCTGCCAATGGATCGGACTAAATATAGCGAAAGTGATGAGGATTACTCGCTCCATTATACCGGAAAAACGACTGGAGGGGTCTTTCAGCTACTTTGGCGTTGGATATTTCCTTTTCGTCGACATGGTTAGATTATTGGCGGGCCTAAGCCTTGTCTGTTCAATAGCAATTCGCTCAATATCTTCCTGGGACGCTATACGTATATATTAGAACCTTGGCCTGAATTTCTAGAAACAATTAATGTCAAAACATGCTGGTTCCACGAGCTGAGAAGTCAGGTTCTATTTTTACCCACGAGACGGCGTGCGAAACATAAATTTTCTATCAACCTGTGAGCCAGAAATTATTATCTACGAGAGTCATCGAAACATGTTTGTCGTTGAAACTACGGCTACCTTTCATATACTTGAAGTAGTTCATAGTGCTTTCTAACGTTTATGTATTTTTTTAATATGTAGTGTAATTTGTTAATCGAACGGTTTACTTTTACTTCGGAATCTAAGCTTCAACAATAATTTAAACACAATATACCGTTATGAAAATTATATTTGACCGAATCATTTCTTTAAATGTGTGTAAAATGTTTTACCCCTGAAAGTGGATTGAAAAGAAATTATAATTAATTTAATGAATATATTTGATGTTCGTGGAAGCATAACTATACCATTGCCAATTTAATTTTTGTGTGAGCTCTTCCCGTGAATTTTTCCATCGCTTCTTGTGTCGTTCATGAAATCGTCAACGAATATACTTGAACTGAATTATCCAACATTAAAGCTGACGAGTATTTGCTTATCGCTGTCTTATCTGCAGCTGAGATTTTATGTGTAACATGTACGAGTGAGAGGACCCTGGTGAGCGCGTAGGATAATAAAATTGTTCGAGTCATTAGCTTTTTTTTCACAGTGCCCATTATCTGCCTACACGCACTTAAGAGCAGCAAAACATTAATGAGAATGGTTTCGATTTGCTGTAAAACTTAATTGACTTCAAGAAATCGCCCCCACCCCCGCAAAAAACAGAATACCAGAATTTATTATTTTCCAATGGCCGAAATGCCTAGTGTAATTCGTAGAAAACACTTTCGTTTGGTATGTTCCACTTAAATTCACAAAATACAACCCCTGCAACTTGATGTGGGGGTGACTTTTCTCACGTAGTTTGCCATTTACAAAGGCGCCATCTTTTTTTTTTACGACTTCTACCCATTCAAATAAAGTGTTTTTCATCTTGTGTCTTCTGCGAATTGTTTTAACTATCCTACGTTCGTTTTCACACATTCACTTAAAGGTTTGTCGTCTATTGGCGCGTTGGCAATTTTATAACGCCACAAGATTTGAAAATGCGACCACCAACCTTATTGCGAAGATCATTTATGACTGTTTCACAATAAACTAATTTAAACATTGAAATTTATAATTTTGATTATTTACATTTGGGCAACAGGAGCTTTTCAAAATGCAAACATTTTTAACCGTCCAAAATTGTCCGTAAATATTGAACGTTTCCAATAAACTTGACTTTCAACTTGCGCAATGCTTTCTTACGAATAAGAGATACAATACTGAACAGAGCATGTAAGACGTTATGATTAAGTACCATTCCATATTTGGTTTATTATGCGAGTACCCATTTTGCCATAAACCCACATGTATTGAGATATAATATTCTTGTATAATCTCATCGATCAATTTTGTCATCTCAAATATAGCCTTATGCAAATTTAAGAAACGGCATATTTTGTTCGAATTGATTGAGCGCTGACGTCATCCATTCAATTATCCGGTTTCAAAATGCGGAATCCCACAAAAGCGCTTCCTCGTAATCTCATTCGCGAAGCCTCGCTTTTTGACTACTTTAGTTAATGGAATGATCGACTGACTGTCTATACTGAACATTTATTTTTGCAATCTGTTCCCTAAAGTATATGACTACGATTTATCTGAGATTAAAATATTTTTCGTGAAGATGCGAGCTGTGTGGACCGCGTTCTCCTTTTCATTACTAAATGGATCCATTAGTCGAGTAGCAACTTAGTGGAATTCATTCTACTCCGTGGTAAGATTTAGGAGAGAAATATAAGATGCATTACTTCTTCGGGCATGACGTTGAACACAGCTAATCTATAAATGCTGCTTGCTTCTCTGCTAGGCATTAAAATAATAATCATATATTGCATAAGACGACTAAATTGAGCTCACAAAGTCAATTGCTTCTTCTGAAATGCGCCTGTCGAAACCAGGAAACAATCTAGAGTGACTTCGTGACACTGTTAAGAAACTTAGTTAATGCGAAATAATGTCAAACGCAAGCTATCCATTCAGCCTTAAAAAAAATCATAAGACTAGAGATTAAATTTTCTTTTTAAAAATCGTACAAGTAATATTTATCCAGTTTCTCTTCACCTGTGAAATAAATCAATGTGGCAGAAAAAGCAAGACCGGCGATTCATTTCCCGAAATTAACAAAATTTCTAACAGAAAGATTCAATTATTTAAAAGAAATTTCCACTCGTAATTAGTCGAAGCCTGACACTCAAAAAATAAGTTATTAAGGAAACGTAGGTTTATCTAATTCGTTACTAAGCAACTAATCCGGTTTACGAAAAATGAGTTATTTATTATTGATAATGCCTTCCTCTTTTCGAAAGTTGCTGTTTGCGGTTAGCAAAAAGGAGCATCTTATCCGCCAGATGCCGTGTCTTCCGATTTACGCTTATACATCCTCATGTGATCCTCATCTCGAATTGATTTGCCCAAACAAAAATGCTAGATAGGTACTGTACCTGACGTCATACCTATCGCCTAGTACAGTATTTATCTGATTTATCATTTCTGACTCTGCGTTTCTGAACGAAACCTGCTTTGCTCTTTAGTTGTTGATCGATCATAGATTTGGAGTTTCAGAAGTGGGATGTGGGTTTTCTTCGTGAGGTGGGGCTGTGCCAATTTTACAAAATAAAGTATTTCCTGCTCCGTTTATCCTACCACGGACCGAGCTTATGTCAACACATGTGAATATGTACACGGGGGGGGGGGGGTCTGATGAACATATTCCCCACCGTGCTTCTATATCAGCATATATATATACGTTATACCCCATCGTCATTGACTAATCCTTTATTTACTTCCGCGTGTATCGCTCGATCGAACTGTGCCCACACACCCCGCATGGAAAAATCACACCGAGTGCGCCACCAACCACCAACAGAGCGATCCCTCATTCTGAACGCTCCGCTCGCCAATCTCATCGCAAGGACATCAGCGACGTTTAATGTAGCTGCCAATCGGTAGCGCATATCTGGTGAATCCTCTCTTGTCTCACGATCCTCACCCGCCGCCACCCTCCATCAACACACCCACCTCTTCACATTTATAACGGTAATCCTTTGGAGCACACCAGTTTAATTGCCGCTTCCCGGAAGCGAGACTTCCTGCGAGAGCTGACGTGATGGCGGCCACAGCGATGACTTGGTTAGGTGTCGGTGGATTGCACCCTATATACCGAGCTTACGGATGGAGGTGGCGATGTATTATCGAAGCTCTGTCATCACTGGTTCTATTTTTACGAGTCGACGTACTAGCTGTACCTACCCCAATGTTCTCTCTAGCTCTAACAATATGTTGAAGAAGGGGGGACAGAATCTTGTATCATCAGTAAGCAATGACAAGCACTTAGTCCTCCTGTGAGACTGTGGTGGAGCCTATTTTACCTAGTAATACTAATTAGCCAACTTTTATATTTACTGACATTGCGAGTGACTGTCGCTCGACGGTCCCGGGTTCGATTCACGGCGCGGGATCTCGATTAATCAATCCCGGGGTACTGGTGAAAATGTGCCCCTCTCATAGTGCCGAAGCACCAAGAGGGGTACAGAAAATCCTGTAGTGCAGTTGACTGACAAGTCCAGTACCCCGGGATCAAAATTTCAGAGAGCCCGCGCCGGGAACCGAACCCGGGACCGCCGACTGGGCCACGACGAGTCGAACTAAATTCTGTTGCTGAGATCAGGTGGAATTAAATCAGTGAATCAGTTGTTTCTACTTGGCTACGTAGGTTCGATCATCGTTGAACTATCGATGGCCATATCGTTAGGTGTTTTGGACTCTGTACATCTCATGAAGCGAGTGCAGCTGTCTCATTGGACTTTGGCTGACTAGCGACAACAATTGCAACCTTTCATTGTAGGTCACCTGGGCAAATGTCTGCACCTAGTGCTGCAGTAGAGCGCCCGTGTACGAGCTTTTTTTGCCCGTTCCATCATTAGCAACAAGCTTGCGGTCCCGTACTTGGCCAGATTGATGAAATGAGAGAAAACCTTGAAATCAGTGATTGGAAACGTATAAGAGGCAGTCGTAATGAAGCAATGCGTATAAACCAATGAATTTCGATCATATCTTCATTCATTTTTGTTCTGTGAAATGTGATACATAATCAAAAGTCAATTGTGGAGAATCACATAGGGTGCATGACTAATGAAGTGTAAATGTGCAAGCAGAAAAGTAGATGACAATTCTACTTTGCATGACATTTGTTTGAAAAATGCGTTAATTGATTTTTTTACAAATACAATTGTGCTTAGGGTGATTTTGCTAACAAATTTAAATAATATTGTGAATCGTTCATCATGGGTGTAAGACACACGGATAAATGGTTCGCATATCTTGGTGGTCGGCTGATCCCAGTGTCAGTGTCCAACCACGCAGGCTCTCAGGAGGACTCTTCACGTACGCCAAACTGACGCATCTAGCGAGGGAAAGGTAAAAACGCGGCGACTGCGAAAAGCCCCAGAAAGAACAGGAAGGCTTAATGAAACATTAAAACGGCATTTTTTATGATGCCGCTGGGAATTTTAAACTAGTTTCGAGTCTGGAAAGCTAAAAACCTATTTGTGTCACCCTAAACGAATTACGTAGAGCGCCACTGCCTAGAGGTGCAGATGCATATATATATGCCGTGGCGGTACAGACCCCACGTTATAGAGGCGAGCTGAAAGTTTAAATAAACAGTGACGTGGAAAAAAAAGATAGACTGTGAGATGAGAGAAAATTAAGAGCAAGAGATTCTACTCATGAGAGCTGACGTCAACAAACTGGAGTACGACTGGTAGTGGTGCGACGGACCCCGGATCGTTTCTCGGAACGGGTTCTCGTTTATTCGATCTCATTTAGTGCTGCAGATCCGGGTGAGGTACGCAATCTCCTGTTATTTAAAGTTACACTGATTTAATAAGTTGATGAACTGTTAATAAAGAAGCGCCGGTAAATAAATATTTTTATTAAAATTATTCGGATTAGCTCCTCTGCGGTTAGGAGGATGCACAAAAGAGTTGCCAGTATCATATTTCTCCGTTATCTTTAGTTGGCTGTGTCGCTACCGCGCCATTATCTTTATTACCGACGCTTAACTTTGCACTAATGAACGCCAACGTCTACGACACCTTTTTGTCGTGGCGAGTCCCGATGCCTGCCTAATGTGTAAAATTGCGAGTTTAGTTCAGTTTCGTAGGAATCGTATTTTTCACTGTGTCGAGATTAAGTGATTTGCTATTGGCGATTAGTTCACTTTAATTGTGTTTTAAACGGTCGTTAGGATGCGTTGAGCCGTGCAAATGTTCAACACGGTATCTACTCGTATACTCGTAGTTGGGACCACACACAGCAAGAAGCGATGCACAATATTTGCTATTAAATTGTTAAAGCTGGAATATTCGAGGATCTCATTTGCAATTTCAATGCCAAAAATTCCAATGCAGCTTCATTCAGAAACATAGGTGAGAATCTCCTTGAGTATTGACCACTTGGATGTTTAACATCCGCGTCAATGAATTTTCAAATACGAGGGGCTTCCAGAATTCAGTCTCCTGTCCAATTTGTATTAAGACTACAGAAATATCAAAATTGATAGAGCGGGAAAATAGACATGTTTCGATGATTTTCTTGGAATATTGATGCATATTCCCAGCGTGGCACGAATATCTATTTTCCATTTTAGAGAAATCCTTCAGCTGGATATGCAATTAATGACTAGCTTCAATTTTGAAACTCACATCAACTTTCATTTTGGTGGTGGTTTAGTGTTTCTTTTAGAAGACCTACTTCTTAAAAAGAAAAATTGTTGGCCAACTCTTATCAGATTCGTCCAATGTGATTGACAATGAATGCGTCCATGTTGGATTCCAGAAAAAAGATTTCGACGAAAGTTCAGCGAAAGTCCTTGTACGTAGTAATCATGATAGAGCTGGTAAACCAATGAGCGAGCATCAATCATGAATGTGGCTCAAATTAGTCCAGATCTTTTCAGTACGTGCACGGTGCCCGATGACGGTTGTTTTTCAAAGTAACGTCAACATTTCTGATAGAAATCCAGAGAAGGAGGATGAGGAGGCGGAGGAAAGAGATGGATCCAGCGAGGGAAGGTGTGGGGGGGGACAAATAGAAAGAGCTAGCCAATGAAAGGAGTGGTATTAATGGAAAAAGACCGAAGGATATGCGAGTACATGTATGTGCGCCCGGCTTTATAATATGCACTTTCTCGATTCCCCAAGGTGAATTGCTTCCAACTAATACGTTAAGTGGAGACGCGTGTTAAACCGTGTTCCGCAACGAAAGTTTCCGTTTCCTGTCGCGATTCCTGGAGGGACAAGTGAAGCGCTCGATTAACTTATCCTTCTCCCTTTCCAACCCTCTCTCCTTTCTAAGCAGGCTCACAAACTTGGCGTTCGTGGTCTGATATAGCGCCGACGATGCCAAAATTTACTTCTCTTTGTGTAAGACAACGTTTACATGTTATAAAATTCCAAATCATTAGAAGAATTATTGTGTCAATTCATGCCAACAAGTTACACCAATTTAGAAGTTCCAATAATGTCACAAATAATTATTTACAATTTAATATATTAACGTTTTTTATATTTGACTATTATATAATGGTCATTAAATGAGTCGTTGATTAGACAAGAAACGTGTTGAAAATAATGTTGACCTTTATAACCGACCAATACCGTTCAATTATTTTATGACGTAATTATATATTTCAATGTCATAGTCTTCTCCATAAAGCTTATGAAATGAAATGTCGCTACCACCCTAAATCATCATTGTGATACGGATCGACATTATTATTTGTGACTACGAATATTACGCGACATGTCGCAACCACTTCCAGCGTAGTCGTACATAAAAATGCCTGCTCACAAACCCGTAAACAACATTTTTTAGCTTCATTGTGCGTTTTTATGGCGCGAACCTCTTCTGTGTTTAAACCTCTGCATTGTCTCTATATGCAATAACGAGATCATAGATAATTGCCTCCTTGTCTCAATTTTACAGCTGTCATCATTCTGGCACTGTAAAGTGACACAGGCGTTGTTTTTTCTCCTATTCTTTTCTCAAACGGATCACTCACTTAACGAAAAGAACCAATACGCCGCGCGAATTAGGTGCGATTTCTAAGAGAAGGAAAAAAGAAAATATGCTGAAAAAATAAGCGTCGGCATCAATAAATTGTAGATTTATTGTTTTGCATGTCAAAGACTGATCTAGTGTATCTATAAACTATCCGACTTTCAAATAATACTAATTAGTTTATCTGCATATGAGTCTTAACACTGCTCTCCACCAGTTGTACAGTATATTCGCGCAACTGGTATTGTAGAATTATTCTCAAATATCTATCCGTAAAAATAAATACATTAGTTTGCTTGATGCATCCGAATGCAACAACGAATAAATACTAACAAAGACACGTCCACCATTGGTAGAGCTACAGTTTGGTTGATTTTATTTTTCTGCATTTGGGGAAAATGAATTATTTTGGTCACTTCGACATAATATGATGAAGATCAAGTACTTTTTAAATTGCAGGATCACTGTCTATGTATAACCAACTGTATTAGGTATTTAAAAACAGTTGAATGTTTTTTGAATGTAGAGTAAACTTGTTGCTCGGATGATTCCCTTTAACCGGGAATTAATTTTTCTAAACCCACATCCTACCGGGGAATTCATTTTTAACTATTACGATTTCCTTTAGACGGTCCACGATGAGGCGTTTTTGCGTGGGGACTTAGAAGAATTGCCAATATTTTGTAGATTATTTATCAATATATGTGAATGGTGTTCACTGTTTTTAAATGCAACCCCAAATATTTGACAAGTTTGAAAACGACCCTTTTCGATAAAGTAACGCCTCTCTTCCCAGGAGAAGGCCTGCACAACTAAAAGTGACGTCAACACAACTAAACAATCGATCGCATCAAATATCGCGAATTGACAATTCCAAGTTTTCAAAGTGAGGCGGACATTTTGAATTACGTCAGATTCGGTTACCATTGTGTTCTGTCCACTTTTGCCAAACAGAAATTGTAATTTCCGGGGTTGGTCACTAGCTCGTCCTGCATCACTCATCCGATCAGTATCGTTTTTCGGCCTTGATATTTCCAGTGGCTGCGCAGATGTTCAAAATCTGACAGCGAATAGATAAAAAATATACGGGGATGAGCAACGTGGATTCACCGCTCTCCAATATACTGCGACGCTCAATATTTATTGTGTACATGTTCAATATACGAGTACATACATTTTGTAGCCTTTTTCCAATACACTTGCCCAACTGATTCCTACGTCACGTCGTATGGTGCGATACAACAGTGACTATGATGTACGTGTGTGCAGGTGTGGTTTGGTTGCGGTAGACAATATATGTATATATATATATACACGTATGTACAAAGTACATCAAATATTGGTTCTCTCTTCTCTGGTTCCGCAGGTCTGTTGCGGCTACAGCAACTGTTCCACATGATGTCGCCCAACGGTACCCTGGAGGTGCGGATAGTGAAGCGTGTACGCAACGCCACCGAGGCCAATGATATACTGCATGTGGTGGAGCAGGCCGACCTCTACAGCAAGAAATACGTCATCCTCGATTGCTCGACCGAGACCGCCAAGGAAATAATCATCAACCACGTGCGAGACGTGCGCATGGGCAGGCGCAACTTCCATTTCCTGTTGAGCGGACTGGTGAGTGAAAATGAATGCGTTCATCCGCTCTCCCTCCCCCACTCCTCCTTATCCTCCTCCTCCTCCTCCAGCTCCAGCAACTCCCTCGTTCCGTTCCGTTCGATCTGCTGTAGCTCTTTTGGTACGCGCGGTGTTCCTTTTCTCTTTCCGCTCTCCCGCTCCCTGAATGGTCAGCCGTTTTTCAAAATGGAGTCGAGCCTTTGCCAAATGAGAGTCGCAAACGGACGTCCTCTTATTGGTAAAACCACCGAACACTATGAAATATAATTTGTCCAATGGAATGCATAACATAACCGGAGCATAACGACAGCATAACGACAGCAAAAGGAATTTGGTGGGACGCCTTGAAATTAAATGTGATACTTGAACAAATGCTGTCGGTTTCGATTCCGGCCGATACCTTCGGAATTTTTCGGGCGAGATAAATTCCTTAACGCGCCTTCTTTCGGAATAGAAATAAAAGAGACCTCTTTCCTAGGCAGCCAAGGTTAGGACAAATTTCCAGGTCGCCCTCTGGGGGGGTTGTTAAGATGTTAAATAACCGGTGCACCCCCTTAACAAACATTTTTATTAACAACTGCTGTGAATATTCCATAAACTGCTGTGCATATCTAGGTAATGATTTTATACAAATTATTGAAAGACAATGGTCGTTTATGGATTATTGATTGGATTTAGTAAAAATGATTCTTTTGTTATTATTATTATTTAATTATAATATTGAATATTATTTTTATATTCACGATATCATTTAATATTAAATGAGTTTGCGCTTTTAAGATTGAATATTTCAGTTAAAGAGATGACTGTAGCATAATCGTACACATGAATAAATACTGTGTAGTCGTAGTGATTTCAGCTTCTACTTCTTTTCACTACTTCAATGTGCAACAAATATAGTTTCATATTGTGAGACCAGTTCATATACCAAACAAATCTTTCAAATTTTGTAAAGAATGGCACGATCATATCATCATATTATTTTAAATTTTGTTATCGTCGATCTCAAACAGTAGATGACACTTTATGCAGTAAAAACAATGTAGATTTTCACATCTGGTGCGCTATTGATCATGATTATTTGAACCCCAGTTTAGTACGTACATCGAGCCAAACATTTGGCATCCGGTAGTTTTGGAAAAAAGCATCAAAATTGAATATGTTATTTGGTTTAGTATGTTGAATATCGCGTCGATGTGCCAGTAAGTGATATTCAAGTGTGGATTAGCGGACGTTTGCAAAACTGAAATTCGCATAACATCCGCTAGCTCAATAGTGATTGAGGAAATGACTGTCGGACATGGGAATCGTTTACGTAACGCGTTATAAAACTGGACGGCGCAGAATTGAGCTCTATAGTCGGTCCGGTCGTCGACGCGATTCGGAATTGGTATTTTTCAGCAATGCATTCGATAGATGGATACATGATCACGTGACATCCATTGCTGTCCATAACACTGACGTTCTTTTAAATTAATCAATTACAGAGAAAATGAATAGGGCCAGAACGCTTCCGTTATTTCTATCCTGTTCATAAGTATTAATGTGCCAAATAAAATAAAAGACCATTAACGAAATCGTTAATAAGCACACTCAATGCTCGCCGTTAACACAAGTTCTTCCAAATATTCGTTTCAGATTTATTTTATGATACAAACTTGTGGTTGAGCGTTGACGAGGACACAAATGATGAAGATTAAATCGATATCGTTTGGCAGAATGGACTCTGTTGATGAAAGTTACTGGTGACTTCTGGTGGCGTTCGAGACAATCAGTTGACTGACCAGTTCGTTCGATGCAGTTATGATCGAAATAAATGATCGGGAACAATCGAAGGTGACAACGAAAATTTTTGTACTGGTACTCACCTGGAAATTTCACCTAACCTATGTCGGATTTAGGTAGAGATTGTTAACGTACACCTGATATCATATACGAACACCGGTTCCACGGTCTTACTTACATTCCTAAGATGGCGTGAGTATGAATATCTGTCTCCCGAAAAATTCCGGTGGTGTCAATCACGAGCGTGGACATCTTGGTCTAATGCTCTAATCGCTAAGCCATAGGACATCTCTGACTAATCGAAACTAGCGACGACTGTTGCGTCCATCCGTCAATTGCCAAACGCTGGTACATCACAATGATCATATCGAAATAAGAGGCGAACAATTCCGGACATGGAGTTAGTTACATGCACTTTGTCAAGTTGTATTCGTACATGACATATCCAAAATGCTAGCATTCTTCTGACGACTGTTTGTGGTATGCTAATACGATACAATATACTGTATATATAGAATGTAGATTGTTCCTACCGAAACATGACAACACAAACAAAAAGGTTTATCGTTTAAGCAATCCAAATGAATGGTAGACTTACCCTGGGACGCGTGTGTACAGTAATCGTAAATACGAGGCGGCATCTCGAGCGTTTTTATAGCAAACAGGAAACGTTGACTAAACGTTTGGTCAGAGATCTTCAAGATTACCATAGACGCTATATACATACAAGTACGTCTAAAGGCTCGAACGTTTACCGAGGAAGGATATGCCGGGAATTGGGGACGATAAATCAAACCAGTTATACGAGTATATATATGGAAGCCGTTTCGACATTGCACCCCCCCCCCCCTCCTTCCCCACATCACGCCAAAACCCATATACACGGTGCGCACAGTTCGGTCAATTTTATAGGTCTGGTCATTTTCTCGGAAAATAGCCTGTCCGGGCCCTGCTTAACCGCCCATATAATGAGTAAGCTAGCCGTTAGATTCGCTGCGGTAAAGTGACGACCGCGGTGCCCCTAACTAGAGATTTTTCATCGTAAAAGCAAAGTATTCGCGATGGCCTCACGACAGTGTCACATCCATTTGAGTTTAAATACGCTATTATTCCTACACCGACGACGGCTACTCGATCTGAGTTTAAATTGAATGATTGTTTCTATCTTTTACATGTACTTTTCCCTTAATGTAGCTTTTCTGTTGTAGTAGTTAGGGTAATAAACCAGTCACCAAAGTAGAACATTTGCATTTGTTACGCAGATACCATAAGTAAGATGGATTTAAAAAGCAGATTAAGGAAATCATTAGCCTTTCATCCAAGCATGGTACCCCTTTAATTTGCACTCTTACCCCCTGGTACCCCTTTAATTTGCACTCTTACTCCCTGTCGCATCATGGGCTTGCGCGTAATGGCAAACCCACCAAACACAGGAGCCTGGTGTGATTGCTATTTTACGGGCGCAGCAACAAAATGTTCTCCAATGAATCGTTCTACATCAGTATGCAATGATTCATTGCTTCGGATGGTCACGTGGTCACCCCAAGTAGATTTACCCCTTTATCACATAGATAATTCCTGTTTGTTTGGTGTTTTTTCGCATTAGGACGTCCAACTCTTTGCCCCAACAGTTAAGTACCAATAAACGAAGACTGAACGTAGAATAGAATCAGGAGTTCTTATTGTCAATGCGCTCGTGATTCTTGGAAGTTGCTTATATATTCTTTGGGCTATCTTATAAGTCGAAGTGGGACCACATTTCGGTAAGACAGAAATCGAAGGAATCCGAAAAATGTGTTATAGCTCATTTCGTTCTCCAAGTTTAATATTTTTCGCTATATTTGACAAGCCGCTGATCAGAAAATGCTCCCACGAACGAAATTCAATTGAACTGGTGCTGCTCTGATGCGTTCACATTCTCCGCTCGGCCATTCGAATACCACCGTATTCGAATAAACGAGAGCCATGCGTCTGGAATCGAACCATGGACCGTCTTACTCCAAGCCAGTCCTTTTACCATCCGATCTATGCCCGGACACACTTTTCGGTCCGCAATCTTGGCATCACCAATCCATGTCCTCTTTCTCCCTCCACCCCCCCCCCCTCCCCCAGAACCGACCCACTCCTCTTGCCGTTCGCCCCGCCCTCTGGCGCCCGGCGTTATCTTTACGGCGCACTTTGTCCGCGCACTCTCGCCGTCTATACGGCTTTTTCTCGCCAACCACCCCCTCCTCCTCCTCCTCTTCCTCCTCCTCCCTCGGGCGCAAAGCTGCTCATAACCCTGTCGAGCGTTTGGAGCGCGAAATGAGCGGATTGTTTATCGATGTAAACTAGACAACTTCAAACTTCTTCCTCTCCCTCTCTCTCTCTCTTTCCCCAACTACTACCACCACTGACAAACATAACAGCAAATCGATGGCGAATAATCGACCTGCGATCACGGGCAGTCATGCCTGAACCAACAATCGCTTTTATGGCTGCCGCCCCGCTTAGGGTCACTCCGAAACGCCAGCACCCCCGTTTTAAGCTTTTCGCGGAACCGAAATTTATATCGCCAACTTTCTTGTCGCTACATCAGATTTGAAGACCCTGCACTGTTTACATAGTTCGATTTGGTGACGTCACTTTCTGTTTAGAACATCACACAGGTAAAGGTGATGAGGCAACGTCCAAATTGGTTTTTTTTTCAAAAACGATATTTCGATTTCAATATGACATTATATCCATTATACCCTTGATTACATTAATCGGTATTAATGATTTTCTGTAATGAGTGCGTAACGAAGGATGATAAATATTTGCATCGCTACGTTTTGTTCTGACGTTTTTGTTCTTGGAAAGCCATGACCAGGAACTGGTCAGCTGGTTAGATTTGATGACATCGACCAACTTCCTGGGACTGATCGAAAGTGAAGATAACAGTAAAGGGTTGCTTCTTTAAGGGTAGGGGGAAATTAGAATCTTTCTAACTAATAAACCTAATTAGAAATGTTATATGCTGGGTGGTTGTGTTGAAATGTCAACATGCCAACGTTGTTCTGCCAACTGGGTTACAGGCGTGTAGTAAGCGTCAAGTAAATGTCAAAGTTAATTTAATGTGATTGTGGTTTCAGGTCAGTGATTTACTGAATACGAATAATCAATTGCGGGGGTTGTATTAGTTCAGCCAGCTACGTGAGAGAGAAATGCAGTCTTCGAAACCCGGCCAATACAGAACTAATTTGTTCACATCTATCGGTGCCAATTTATTAGTACCGGAAGTTCGCCACTCCGTTCTTCTGGTCGATACTGTCCAGAAATCGAAATCATATCAGCAATTTTGATAGCGACGCTGAGAACTGCCCCCGTCGATAGTGGCTCGTTTATAGCGACTGAGATAAGGTGGCAAGTGAGCCAGGGGCAGCTGAGGACCGGGGTGGGGAGAGTGAGTGGGAGGAGGAGCCGGTCATCCTCGGCCGATGAGGTCGGGGTCGCCTCGACTTTGATTGAAAAATAAAGAGGGCGGGGTGCCGATGATGCGTGGCAGATAGACGCGCGGAAGTCATTGTTTTAAATTGCCACCGATGGCGGGTAGGGCGGCGCCAGCGTCGCCGCGAACACGAATCGATAAAAAGGCTGCGCGCTCTCAAAGGCGCTTATATGGGGTGAATATGGCGAGTGTACAATAGTGGGCGTCGAAGGTCAGTTGGGGTTGACTACCGGAATGTCCAGTGCGGCCATATTGGTTGACCGTTGATAGGAATGACCGATTAAAGTGTGACCGATGATCGGTGAAAATATCCAATTTAAATTCTTGAAATTTTAAGCGCAATTTGTCTCGGATACGTACAGTATTTTACCATCTTGTAATTAATTGTAGTGTAATATCTTGCAGGAAATAATTTGGTCTTGTTGAGCTGGTGGTTGTTAAAAAACAATTTTAATAATCACATCATAAACGAAATTTTCCCGTGTGATATACATATTAACAAATTGTTCATGAAGCGTTAACATAGGTATATGGAAAGATTGCCACAATATAAATAAAATCAAGCAATGTTTGTCCTCAGCTGCCTCAATTTCAATTTATATTGATTTCTTATTCTGGACATTGAATGCCCCCACTCGGATATAAACCATTTCACTATCTCAACGATGCCCATCCAAATACAGAGTAGTCGACTGGTCAAAACAATCGAATATATTTAGAACGACCCTCACGTCCATCACGCATCTGGCCCGCCTCGTGAGACACCATATAGACGCGTTGAACCGACGACTCGCGGATAAAATTCTTATTAGCCGAAATCCCTTCGCCTACCCCGGAGAGAAATATAAACGGGAGGCGTGGCAGGTGGCAGTTGGCGTAGGGGTTGGACAGGGCGTGGAAGGAGGAAGGGAGTCAGGAAAGGGGGAACAGAAGAAGAGAATGCGGGAAGTCGATCGGGATCTTCATGGCTACCTCTATACAGAATCCACACAGAAAACAAACCAGGACATCTACGCTGATGCTGGGGCGGGCGACGAGGAAACTATATTTTCTCACTAATCGATTCGACATCATCAAATACGGATAAATGGCTTTAATGGTCAGGCATTGTGCTCGATGCCACAATAGGTTTATTTTTGTCGCAGCTCTATGTCCTCCTGTGTCACCTTATTTAACTTAGACAATTGTAGCTAAATTAATCAATTAATTTCACTCTTGAAAAAACCAACAATGCAATTATTTTCTACTAGTGAAAATTTTCACAATAATTCGTTAATTATTTCATTACAGCTGTAAGGTTATTTGTCAACAATTAATTATGTCTTTGTCCCCTGTCTTTTTCAGTTACACGATTTTCGTATTTCGATTTCGATGATCGAAAGTACACATTTCAAATGCAAACGTTAACATTTAAACAATTCTTCGGATTCCGTAATAATTTATTTTTTCGCAATCTCTGTAGTGATTAACACTACAGTAGTTTCTGTACCACTCTTAGTTCTTCGGGAGTGTGTGAGGGTCACATTTTTAGCAGCACCTCCGGGCCAGGCCTTGAGAGCCAGGTTCCAGGAATCGAACCCGGGACCGCCGAGCCAGTCAGTCGCAATACTGACTGGTCTACGACAATATTTTGTGAATTATGGGGATAGTAAATTTAATTGTAGAATTTTAGGTTCATGTTTCAGGAAAGCGCAGCATGAAAGACATAATTTAAATTGGATTTGATAATTTTAACTTCGATTAGGGGAATATCCATAAATAGACTGTCATGCAATGAAACCATTTCTTTGTTCGGGTGTCTCGATATGTACTATATACAAAAGCAGAATTTAGGTAAAAGTCAAGCTAACACTGTTCCACCACTTCTAGTCCTCGGAGCACCCTCAGTGAGGCAAAATAAATGTCAATTTGGGGGACAGGGTCACAGGCGGATATAATCGACCACCGCCAGAGTTCTCGGTCCGATTAGTTGCCGCGTTGCTTTAGTGCGTCTTCCAGAGGGTGGGGGGGGGGTTGGAGTCGCTGCTGCATCGATTAAAAGCGTGATTTAAATGGCGTCGAATAGGCGCGGTCGAAATAAAGAAAAGAGACACGCGTTGTGTTGACAAGTGCGGTGCTCGCCGTGTTTTCCGCGGAAATTTATGGGATTATCTGGCGAAGTGTTGCGTGGTGGCAACTGCGTCCGCCCGCCGTTCTCACACCCGAGTGCCGGGCCATTAACCAGTACACATTGTACAGTCTGTAGGCATATGGCATCGAATGGATCTCCAACTGATTGGGTCTCATTTTCAACCAGTTTCCATTGCGGTGGACTCACATGCTATTTGAACGCATGTCCTAACAGCTGCTAGATAACGTGGTGGGTCCGAAAATGAATTAATACATAGTGTTTATTCTGTAAAATTTTGTAGTAAAAAATTTAGAATGTGTTATAGTAACTTTCTTCGTGAGAATTGTGACGATCCCTAAAAATGGTCTTCTTTTTCGTAACTGAGTTTTCTATATGTAAAGTCAGAATTTATCTTTCGACAATCTTAACGCTGCCACCAAATATGGTTTGCAAAGTTTTACTAAGAAACTACAGCCATAGTGCAAGTCACCAGCAATTTATACTAAATGCACTGTACATAAAAAGTAGATGAATGAAGATGTTCAATTAATTTTATTTTAAATATTTATTTGTCAATCTTCAAAATAAATTGAATGATCAGTATGAACTGTTCTGATTTGCGATGAGAAATTTTATAGGTTAGTGCTGCTTTTAAACAGAGTCATCCACAAGTCAGCTAAAGTTGTGCTATGAACGGGGCAAGCGCACTAATCTGGAATGCAAATTATAAAATTAGATTAGGTACATTAACAGCTGAAGAGTGCGCACAACATAATGCACACGCATATGGCCCAAAAGCGATGGCACTTGGACGGAGCAGAGTCGTTTATTGCCATTTTACGCTGAGTTTGCTCCACCTTGGCACAATAGACACAATGCCGTATGGAGGCTGTAAGGAATTTGCGCTTTGCCAATGTACACAGATGACGTCATACAAACCTGAATTTCAGACTGTAGCGTGACATCGAACTAAGGAAAATGTTGCCCCCAGAACTAAACGAACGACCAGTATTATAAATTAGAAACATTATAAATTTATAACATTAGAAATGCCAATGAATAAAAATACACTCAATAATATAAAATAATATAAGTTCTGTTCAATTAACGGATGACACTACATTTCTTGGATTTTATGCTGCCTGCATTTACGATTTCACATTTTATTTTCATTGTTTTTGAATTATTCAGAAATCGTGTTTTCCAAGATGGGTAGTTAGCGAATTTATCCTCCTGAGATGACAGATCCACATTTGTGGAAATCGAAACTTCAGGGCCTCGCGTGCTGTTTCGTATCAGCCCATCATTATGAACATTTAAAAAAAATTATTGTATTTCTTGATCGCTTTTAGGAAAAAAAACGACTTAACGGTGTAAGGTCATTGCAAATCCAAGAAGGTTCGTTTATCTCTGTATCTGGGATCTCACGATAGTGCACCCTTTGTTCGATCGAAATCTCCCCGAAAACAAACGACTAAAGCCAGACACGTAGCCCACACAGTCCTACACGCAGATTACATTATCTAATCAAGCCGACCAACTACTGTAACGTGGCATCTTGCGGTTGGTTAACAGGTATCCATTGTAGAAGCGACCGGCGAAATGTGTGAATAGAGGCGGCTGAAATCGGATGATTGTCGCTTAGTATTCCCGAGCGTGCTGGTGCCGACAAACTTTTTTTTGTGGCCCCAACGCACATTCTCTACCTAACCTACACAATAGCTGCCAAGGGTGTTGCTTTATTTACATGTACATGTACTGGAATAGCATCCCAACTAATTGTTTGGACCTGAGCGTCTCAAACACGTTTCAGTGCGAGCGGTGTTTTGGGCTCTGGGCGAATTCGACTGGGCAATGGCAGTGGAGTTAGTAGATGGGCGAAACGTAACGCTCTCTAGGACGTCTATTATTTTTCTACCATTTGAAACAGTGGTGGGACAATTGCGTTCAGCGCTTGTGCTGTCCTCAGGCAAATGTCATTCATTTTCCAAATCCTTAACAAAAAAATCGGACAATTTCTCTCATTCGCAAATTAATTGGCACGATATAAAATGCCGTAGATCATTGTGACCTACCTAAACAAAATGAGTCAACCGCACTACAGGCGTTACGTCCCCCTCATGGTGCTTAGGCACTGTGCGAGGGGGAACGACCAGTACCACGGGATCGAAATTTTTGAGAGCCCGCGCCGGGAATCGAACCCGGGACCGCCGAAACCACAGTCAGTCGCTAAACCAACTGGGTTACGACGACACGTACGTATTACTCGAAGGTTGGGTCGCAATTATTTCATTTCCATTTTTATGAAATGTAATTGTATTTAAATTTAACACTGTCTGAACATTGTGAGCGCAAGATAGCATCTCTGAAAATATTTATTTTCAAATATCTTGAAAATATCAATTAACATAACATATATTTTGTGTTGATCGTGTCAATATCTAATCAATAATTGACCCTAACGTTGAATCTTTGATGTTTGTGAGCCCAACAATTATCATGATCCCATCCAATTTTCCATAACAGCGCAAAGTTTCTAAATGTTTTCAATACGACAGCAAATATGTATTGAAATTTAAAGCTAAAATGTGTGCCCACCACTGTCCTAGAAAGTCTATATATATGCTCAGTGGATATTGTGCACTCCTGTGGGAGAAGATTGTGTCAGCTTATTTTGTACTCTAAACGGGCAGGAGGAAGTGGAAGGCTTGAAGGGGCGATGGGAGGTTCTACTTATTAATTACGCAGTAAGTTGGCCGGCGCTAGCTTAATTAATTAATGGTCGCCCGTGCGCTAATTTATATTAGAGCGTGCGCCTGACAATATCTATAGCCTTTAAGCAAATTACGGGGAGCAGGTTATGAGTATATACTGTATACAGTCATTATGCGGAGGTGTAGCGGTAATGGGTGGGTTGACAAAATCTGGTCACACCGAAATTTCGAGTAACACCAAAAGCACTGGTAATTTTAGTAATGACATATTAGATAACCGCATAGTTAATATTGCTCTTCGGTAAATTACTAAAAATAACCACAAAATGCACGTCTCAAAGTTTCATTTTATGATTATCTTAGTTTTAATTAAAAACAAGTTTTGTTTGAAATATTAACATTCTAATTTGTTGGAATGTTTTTTGTCATTTTTCTCGCAAAAAATCCAATTTTTCAAAGAACTACAACTTTTTGATACAATGTGAGAATATGATAAGAATAGAATTTTTAAAAAGTACATGTACGTTCTTAATTATTTAAACGTTTTAATCAAAGTTTTGGTAGTGCTCGTATAGTTTAGATGAACACCATTCATCACATGAAATAGCTGAAACCGTAAAGAGTTGTTGGCTTTCCCGCACAGCATCTATGTTAGCTGTGAATGCCATGCTGCGGTGCTGCCCAACTCTGATTAATGTGAATATATAAAATAGTACGAATATTAAGAAATTTGGAGAAATAACGTGAAAATAGTTTCCAAAATGATGGCTATTTCAGAAGATGTTCAAAATGACCGCAGCCAGCTTGCGTGAAATCGGGTGCACCACTTTCTAATTGTTGCATCAATTGTCCGCTGGTCGAGCTCATTCCACACCTTCTGAATCTGCTCTCTCAGTTCAACCACATTGTTAATCTTCTTTCTGCAGACCTTTTCTTGTAGAACACCCCAAACCTCATAGTCCATGGGGTTCATTTCTTGACTGTTTAGTGGTCACAAATCAGATTCGATAAATTCAGGCGTCTCCCGAGTGAGCAGATGAACTGTATCTTTTTCTCACGATGGGTAAAATGTGTCCATAGTTTCATGTTCACCCTGTAGATATACAGTATGAGTGCAAACAGTATTTTGTTGACTAATGGTCGAGATATAGTATTCGTTTAATTTTTGTTGTTGTTTATTGCTTTAAAATTGTTTTAACGGTTAATTTGGTGTCTTATGGAGGAGCTATTGAATCTGTTTGATTTTCCAATAGTGGTTGATTTCAATTATTATTACGCGCTTGGTCAGTGAAAGCAAGCAAACGTTTTACTACCTAACAATAAATTCGACTATGAGATGCAATTAATATGAAAATTAACTAAACCTGGGATAAAAATTAAAGATACACACACTCGTGAATTGACCAAGAGAGCATTGATTATAATACACTGCGTGCACGTTGTGGCAAAAGTTGTGATGTTCAGTATGAACGGGGTGCGCTGGTGTACCGGGTAGCAGATAAACGGATTTGCGGTTCGCGCCGGTTAATCCTTTAGGGACTTGTCGGTAATTTCTGCACGCGACCAGTTTTCGTACACTGTCGCAACAACAGCCTCACCTCCGCTGCAACTATTCTTGTAGACCTTTGCCATTTCGTGTCCGTACACCTATAGGGCGCGTACGTGAGGCAGCCGCGAATAGGATTATTTGTCTAATGGATGTCATGCAACACCGCCGTTGCCTCCACATTTTCAACTATTTCACTCGTGTTTTAACTCTGCCCGGGGACACCGGAATTGACTTCGGTCCTCTGTGTGCTGGCGAATTCTATACAGGAACTGCGATGTCAAAGTAATTTCGAGGTTGGCGTTGTCGTTGACTAGTCGCGGAGTATCTAGCAATTCCGGCGTACGCTGTGGTCGGTCTCCAACATTCACGTATAATACGAGTATATTAGAGATTTCATTAATAATACATGAACATATTTATGCCGGGACTATCATTTTTGACAGTTCTCGCAAACCACTGATTTTGCGGATACCACTAACGCTGGCGCATTTAGAGATTTTGAAATGATAACTACCAATGCACCATTGTTTTACTGTAGGTTTCGAGTAAGCAATCTGATTTCAGTTGTTAAAACTGGAATAATTTACACAAATTCCCTGTCTCTGTAGTTCATTTTAGCATCTAGCTTGCATCTAGCGAGCTTCGGTATTTCGATTCAGGTCAGGGTACAGGTGCGAACTGACGTCGAAGAGATTCGCCATTGGTCGGGACTGCGTAGCGCAGAGAGGGGTCTGCGCATGCGTGCAGCCTCCGAGCGCTCGTTCCAGCGTCTTTCGGCAGAGTGATGTCTCCGTTTCATCGCGTTCGTGTCGCACCAGGGTCGAAATTGTTATGCAGATGCGGGCCATGCCGAGGTCCCATATATTGTAATGGAGCTTCCATTAATTCCATATACTCCGGAAGTATGGATTTGCTTACGGAAATCTGAATATGTATGGAGCCGTGTCGGAGTTGGTCTCGTGCGGCGGAGGGGAGATGGACTGAACGCGACTGCACGCTATTGCTGAAAATGGTTGGCTGTTGTATGCAATCCAACCTTGCTTCTTTGGGGAGTTGCACGAAACTTCTCAAGTAGAAGAGTCTCTCTCGATTTTCACATTTGAATGAATGGGAACGGAGTGGACAGTGGACGAATTTTTTTTTGAAAACTGACAATTCTCCAAACTAAGGATCTCTTACACTTCTACGCAGTTATAAGAAATACCTAAATGAATCATGGGTGTCGTTTCCCGACGAATCTTCGGCGAAAAGAAAATCTTCGGCGCCTTGTGATTGGCTGATTAGGCGACTTTTGCCAACTTCGCTAGCGAAATGTCGCCAAATCATTGGGCACCGAAAATTTTTCTTCGCAAATGCACCCCAAGATTCGTCGGGAAACGACACCCTGGATAGATTTCTCATTGATGTTACATATTTCATCAAAGATTATAGATACCTGCACCTTATTGGTGATTTCCTATATCTTAAAGCCGGCTGAACCACTCTAAAATGTTTACTTTGTAATGAATTTGTTCGCTAATGCGCTCTTTCGGTATCATTGAGCTAATGCGTACACTCAATATGCGGATGCCAAAGGTTCAAATCCTGTCACGAGCTCTCGTTTCTATATCCCGAAATGCAGATAACGTTACTCGCTCAGACTGCCCTTGATCAGAGCGCCGAGTCTACGAAATTGTAGTAGGTTGTACAATAACAAAAAATATTGGGAAGATTCCTTGGTCTTAGGTTGATAAATAGTTGCTGCATTGCATGCCAAGGTCTAATCTGGATTGACCGGAGAATGTGCACAACCGCCGAATCGCCCACCCACAGGCGCCAGGGACACCGTGTACGTACACATGCTAAATACATGTACAGTATACTGCGGAGGTTTTCCTACTACAAATTGCTTTTAGCAGCGAACGTGTAGACGTTTGTGTGGAGATGAGCTCGCGTTACGGGTAAGATGGGGGAAGGCGAGCATAGAGCGGGGGTGACGACGATGGTGAGTGTGGTGGGTGGAGCTGCGTGTGGTTTACGCGGGCGGACGGTGACTAGATTTCGGACGTATAGACCTGAAGCTGTTAGGCAACAAGCCGACTAACCCACACGCACGACACCAAAGCCACCGGAGCAAAATTGTTATTCAAAATGTACTCAGTATATCACAGAACGATATAAATCACAATTTTCGGTGTTATACAAAAGTCATCTAGATGATGTAACTCATAGAGCCTAGTGCTTGAGCATGTCTCTGTGCGTGACGGAATTGGTGCTCACTGGTGGCGCTTCAGAGAATCGGTTTTTGTAGATCAATGATGGATGGGAGGTGGAACGAAAATAGATTTTTCTTTACGATCGTTCATTAAGCGATTCCAGCGGTGAATTGTGATTTAATGGACCAAGACTAGTACAGTGGAGCGACAATTCGAACCTAAGATCATCTGCCAAATATCGATATATTAACCTTCTAAGGCCAGCGCCTATATGCAATATTAAATAACTTTTTAATTCAATTTTTAAAAGAATGTGTTTGTTGTTGCTGCAAAGATTTGTTTCAGCCGATTTGAGATGCAGAGCTCGGTTAATATGAACGAGTTTTCTGCACTTGTCTATTATGGATCTTTTGAAATGATAAATTATTTTAATTTGAAATAATTTATCATCAGGGTCACGCACGTATAAGGTGCATCTTCAGTACGATTTTGCAATTGGTTCAGATGGCGGCGTTGGTTAAATGACTTTCTGCTTAACACCTTCGGTATTTGTGCGCGTGGCGAAACTGTAATATGGTAGAGGAGACGAAATGCGCTTCAAAATGGAAAAATCCTCATTCGCATCTACTGGGGGGGAGGAGAGGATGAATGACGTCGTCTCTTCCTCGCTTATTTGCATATGTGCATAGTGCGGCTGTGAAGGCGACAAATGGAAAGTGCATCGCGGACAAGGAGGTGGAAATGCTAGAACAGAGACGCATCAATTTCACAAAGTTTCCGATCTAATGGAGATATTTTCATCGATTTCGTATGTTGCGGTATTATCATCGATTTTGCCACGTAGCCACGATCTGATGGAGATATCATTTGAAGTCGAGGCAATTTTAATACCATTTTTGGTAAACAAATATCAACAGCATCATTAGAAGGTTGAATCAAATTCTTGGAACTAATCAGATAATACTAATTTATTTATTAAACTTAACTCGGTTAATTTGCCCGAACTTACATCATGTTTGATGTTTAATGAGTGCTGACACCTGTTGAGAGTTAGTTTTATTTTTTAATCGAATAATCAATTCACCCGCGTGGCATAAATACATTTGTAGCATCTCTCTCTCTATCCATTCCGGATCATTGGTTGCGTATCTGCTGAGGTTATCGGGGGGTGCAGTCATGGCCTCGGTGTGAGAGCGTGATATGTGATAATGCGCTTTTCCGAGATTCGGAGGATGTTTTTTTCTTCCCATTCCTTCTATCCTTCTCTCGAAACTTACCGCATCTTGTGGTAATCGTTGCATATGTGCTTTCTGCGGTGAGTTTCACTTTGTTGCGTGGCTGCGTACAGTATGTATACATTGGATGATGGATCAAGGTCTGCACTGTCCGTAAACAAGACGCGCAACCAGGAGTGAATCTCCTTTTTCAAATTGAACTTTTTCAAATCATCTTTTCAATTTTTTCAAAAGGGTGGGACTCATAGGTGAAATTGAGATGGGCCAAAGAAGGGCTGCTAGATTTGTTAGCAGTAGATTTGGTCGAGTGGATAGTGTGATGGACATGTTGTCAATATTGGGATGGGATTCGTTAGAGGTTCGTAGAAAAGCGACCAATATTGGGCTTCTGGTTCGTATTCTGAAGGGGGAAATGGGAGAAATTGTGAGAACGGGACATACTAAAATGGTTCAGGAACTGCATTGTAGATGTGACTCGCACTTCAACTCCTATTTCTCCAAAGTGTGACGACAGTGGGATAGCCTTAATGAGTCTCAAGTCAAGAGCCTGTTAGGATATGATAACGACTCCTTTGTCCTTAACTGGTCGTTCGTTCCCCGCCATAGGCTCCATCCGGGGCTGCCTGTGGGTACATAGTGGAATTTGTAATTGTAATATTGTAATTGTAATTTTTTTAAACATAATATATCAAATATTATTATATGCATTCAGATCGCGGACAGAAGTACTATTAACCTATCTAATGAGATCCATTGGTTGCATATTGAAGCGAGTATTCGGTATTTTGCACAAATTATGCCATTTTATTGCCATATTAAAATTCCTTGAATAAATCATCCTAATTTATTCAATTTCGCTTTTTCACTTGTTCAAATTCGCCGTTCTTTAATTTGTTCACCAGCCACATGACTCCCGACAATTACGGAGTAATACCAGACCATCTATGAATTAATGATTTACTGGAACAAATTTTTTGCAAGAATATTCCAGATGCTGAAATGAGGGAGGCACACTTTTGGAGCGTCCCTCGCATTCACTGTAGTAGCCAACTCCAAATATAGTCGGTATAATACCCACTGCGTCTTTTAAACTTAGGAATGCCGCTAGACGGCAGCACAATATGCCGCACCGGTCTCAAGGCGGCGCATCATGATGGCTGAGACGGCGCCTGCAGCGTCGTTATCAAAATCGTCACCTTAGATTTTCTTCAATTACTGGCACGAGCCGGAGGACATACTAAACGCGCGGATACATCGGTGGCCGTCCTGTACGTGGACGCGAGCGTATCCGGTCCACTGTAACCGGAACTCAAACAGTTTCCAGGCCGTCGGACCATCCTCTGCGGATTCCTTTACGTCGTTATCAACTAGTTGGCCAAAGAATTCGCGTAGTTTGGAACCTAATTTCGACCTGGCATTTCGCGAAGGCAATCTAGCCGGAAGGCATGTCACGCACGCGCCTCTGTCTGTGTGTAGTAGTGTCAGACGGACATATATTCTGGTCACACTGTGTTTGACACGAGCAACGGGTCACCCTGTCTTTTCGACGACCCGGTCTAAGCGGGTGGGACCGCCGCTCTGTTTTGCCACGGACGTGGGCAGCAACGATGTCAACACATTATATACGAAAACAAGAGTCAAACTGTAAAACTTTATGGGAAGTTTATATCTCATGAAATGTTTATGGCGTCTTGTCTTCGACGATTATGGCCAACACTATCATTTTGCCTGCTAAATATGGCGTGCGAAGAACAAGGTTTCATTTGTGGCGCAAATTATACACTGGATTCGCCAATTCGTTTTTTATTTGAAAATCTTAAAACAGCTGCGTTTCAGAAATGTCAAAGGAATTTAAAAAAAAAGAAAAAATTACGTATTGCACTTGTTAACTTTATTATTGTAATTATTGCATTCACGCACAGTGATCACATTATTGCTAGTATATTATGTTTTATTTCAACCTTTTGTTCAACGTTTAATCTGAAGGGGGTTCTGGGGTCCCGGGATCGATTCACTGCACGGGCTCTCGATAATTTCGATCCCGTGATACTGGTGAAAATGTGTCCGTCACGATTAGAGGGGTTCAGAAAATCCTGTAGTGATATACACTACAGTGAATTTAAAAAATCATCTTGTGTGTTGGATGTATCGATTCACGACCAATTACTGAAGTGAAGTTACTGGGCTAGGCAAAATTACCAGGTCTCCTCCTGATAGCTCAGATACAACTGATCGTTCGACCCCCGCCATAGGCCCCTCTCTTGGGGGCTGCTTGTGGGTACATATTGTAATTGTAATTACCAAGGACACATTTTCACCAGTACCCCCGGATCGAAGTTATTGAGAGACTGTGCCGGGAATCGAACCCGGGACCACCGACCCACAGTCATTCGCAATACCACCTGGGCTACGACAAGTTCTCATTTATGATTTTGTAACAACCACAGTGAAGCGACAATAAGCCACCAAAAAATTCAACTCTTTCATCAGGTATTGTCCAATCGAAATTCTATTGCACTGATGTGCGCTTCGCCTCTCAGACCACCTCGCCCCCACTGACGCCCGGAGCGCGCCAAACGACGACTAACGACATTAAACAATCCGTACGGTCGCCAAACGCGGATACACATCGCCCTTACAGAGTGTAATGACAATAATCAAATAACGGCGCCGTGTTTTGATTAAATTCTATTAACCTTTTTCGCGCGTCTGCATTATTAGCGCCCGTTATACGGAGCCCCGGCGAATCGGAGATAGGGTTTGGTGCTCGATGCGTTTAATAGACTTGCTCTTTGCAACCTGACACCGGTATAGTTCGATAGAAGTCCGCCTCATCTTTCCGTAGTGAATGAACGCCCGGACCCACGGAAATGCAATTGTATCAGGTGTTCGTGTGGAGTTAGTCGGCACGGTGCGGGCCCTATAATGAGAAAATAGAAATGTAGCGCGATGCGTCTTGCCTTGCACAAGTCGAAAAGCAATAACGCCTGTAGAGTCGGATTACAATTGTATTGTCAAAACCGTATCTGTTTCTTCCTTAGACCCTCACCCTCACCTCAGTGTACTTGGATGTAGCGAAATCTTTAACGACATGACATTAACTCCTCAGTGCATCATAATTATTGGTATTCCTTTGTGACATTCCAGAGAATCAGTATGGACTCCTCTGCGAAATATAATTATTGATATCATTTGGTGCCATTCCAGAGAATGAGTATGGCATTTCGATGGTGGAACCTGATGTGATATTTTCTACTCTATATTGAAGGTATTCTATTGTTCCTCGTGATCAAATTAGATTTGCCGAACTAGGTCTCTCAGATTCTATTTTTAGAAACATTGAAACATTAGTAAGGAACTCTATTCAAAATATAATATTTTATTTTTGAAAGGTTAAAACAAAATTTGCAATTTAGTAACAATGTAGTTTATCAGAGTAGTTCTGTATAGCTGAATTACATTCGTTTTTCACGATAAATTATTTTTTGTTTTCTACTACTAATGGTTTATAACCGTAACTAGGATTTATTTTCCATGACATGTACGAATCCCACCATTTACCGTAACAATCATTTTAAATTCTGTGTTGACCTCACATTTTCTGCGTCTAAAACGTCAATAGCATCAACTGCGGCAGGTTTGTGTCGTCCTGCAAATAAAGATTAACGGAGAATTTCTCTGGATTTTCAAACAGTCATTAGATGACGTGAGCCGATTTCAAATCCATCGAAAAGCAGTTAAACCTCTTACCAGTTGGGGGAAATCATGGATGTTGGTAGCCGCCTCTTCGGGTATCCATTGTGACGTGTGCCCAACGTCGTGTAGGTATTCGTCGCTGCACAAGACACGCCGCTATGCTTCCGACGAAAAAGAAGAAAAAATTCCAAGGCAGATCTTTAGGTCTAGGCTAATCTGTATCCCGACAACGTATTGTGGTTTCGCTGCACATCGAGTTTGACGACCAACAAAGTGCTTATGCAGTCTGACAGCGCATTAGGCTGTCACTGCCAAATTTCCTGATGTAATTGTTTTATTGGCAGCGCCGCGCCATTTGCCCGCATCGAATCTCCCCCTTCATCCCCGTTGCACATATTTATCCCTGGCTTTTCAGAGGGGATTGGGGCACATAAAAATCCCCCCTCTCTGAAATAGGCGAAGGTAATTTAAAATACGAGTATAGAACCAATGCTGAATGGACTAATACGACGATGTTTATGCTCTGAATTCAAATGGATAAATGTTTTTGCAAACGGAACACTGCCATCAATTGGCATAATTTTGAATTGTTACGATTTGTTTTAAAGATGCCGGAATTATAACGTCGGGTCTCTGATGACGAACGCAGAAAGCATATTTTAGAATTTTAAATTTTCTTAAAATTATTTTATTGGATTATACACTGCATAATCCATAAGTGTTTTAACAATTTAAAGGGGACATACTAAGGTAACGTGAAGAATAAGTAAGTTCACTTTTTATTAATTGGTCCCCTGATGACACATTGATGGAAATGTCCATTCATTTTATAATCTCTTATGATTACTGGTTAAGACAGCGCCCTGGGGTGCACCACGTACCGGAAGAATAGGTTTTAATAACTGTTTTTATAAATGTTTCTCTTCGACAAATCATCTTATTTAATATATTGAAACAGGTATGATCGACATAACCATTGCCATGTTAAATGATCTGCCCTGCTTCATAAGTCTAATTTGGGATGTAAAATTTGGTAACATTTTTCAAGCTCCCGAACAAGCATTCTGCGACAGACAATTTACCTTGATCACATTTGCTAATACAGGCAATATGACTAATACAGACAAACCCTTAAAATAACTACAGTAAAATTATGTAAATAGTCGATGATGCATATGAAAGATATGATACGGGAGAGAACTGCGAAAAATCGAAGACGAGTTGGCGAGACTCCATATGTCCATATGTTCATAAATATAAATAATCAGAAATTTGTGAAACATAAGAGCGCGATTCTGTCCTGTATCTCATTTTTCAAGTGTTTGTGGTAACCATTTGCAGACATTTGTTGACGCAACTAGGGAACAATCAATACGGTTAGATTCATTAATTCCAAGAAGCACGATGTAGACGTAATACTAACAACGAAATATTGGACAACATGTGTCAATAAATAGTAGTCATGCTATCCCGTTCGCAATTTATGGGATCATAATCAGTGATTAGTAGAACACGCGATCTCTTTATTGGACTGCGTTCGGATCAATTTCAATTGCCATAGATGTAAAAGGTTAGGTGAAAGTTTATCGAAATTGGTCGAAACTTTGTACCACTCGGAACTTCCAAACCCGACAAACCGGAGCATCTTCCAGGAAAAGCATACCAGCTCCCTGTCTACCTTCTCCCGACTCCTCACCGCCTCCTTCATCCAGACGACGTGCCCCCCGACATCCCGTTGCCCCCAGAATTTCTCCGCCCACCCTGCTCCCGAACAGAACCCCCCGGCTGGAACCGTCGGCCCGCCGCCAGTTTATTTGCAGTTCTAACGTGACTCCGGGGATCAATTTGACTGCGAATACAAATAAATTTCGGAAAACTGCAACACTGTGGTATAGTCGTTCCTGCCCGCGCCGAGGTTGCCATGGAAAACGAGTGGCTGTGGAAATCTTCATGAGGCCACCGTCGGACTATTTTGGGGGGACACTGGAAGACGATCTGTTAAGAGAAACCGAAAGGTGTTTCGATTGACACACAATCCCAAACCCCCCGAAGCGATTTTAATTGTTCTTTTAGTTAAATAATGTTTTTTTGGTACTGTGTTTCAAATGGCACACAATCCCAAACTCCCCGTTGCGATTTTAATTGTTCTTTTAGTTAAATAAATTTTTTTGGTACTGTGCCAATAGATGACGCATATTTCTTAAGTTCCAGGTGACGAGCCTTAGAAGAATGTACACGTAAGTACAGAGTATGTAAACAAACACTCGCGATGCTGCGAATTTTAATGAGTTCGGAAAACTCCAACCTTTAGAAGGAACAAGTTAGAGGAACATGTGTTATTGTTACGTAGCGATTTTAGTTGTTCTTTTAGTTAAATAATTTTTTTGGTACTGTGCCAATAGATGACGCATATTTCTTAAGTTCCAGGTGACGAGCCTTAGAAGAATGTACACG
>JAQGBY010000233.1:0-53307 GCA_034698785.1 Mycogona germanica | reverse complement strand
CCCGGGTTCGATTCCCGGCGCGGGCACTCGAAAGTTTCGATCCCGGGGTACTGGAGGTGCCCCTCGCATAGTGCCTGTGCACCATGAAGGGTACAAAACGCCTGTAGTGCGGTTGACTGCAGTTGATAAAAAAAAAAAAAAATGTGCGTTTAACTAAATCAACAGAATGGACCCTTCCTAAATGCCAACACTAGAGAGAATATCCTACGAGTATTTGCTCATAGTGATTTCTTGTGCCAATTGCGCCGACCTATTGCGTTTCCAAGGCCGACCTGTGATGACGACAGCGACGATCTCGTACGTCTCACTGAAAAAGGTAGTTAGGATGCATACTCATAGAATCATCGCGCAATAAGCCGCCCCATTTATAAGCCCCCAGCTGTCAATTGTCTGCTAAGTATGGCAGGACCTGTTCTTAGCGAATGACAAGTATACATTGTGGATATTGAACTTTCTATTTCGGAGTTCTTAAACGAAACCGACCACTATTTTTTTAAATTTTTCTTTCTGGTTTTTGTAAAAATATTTCGTGTTGAAACGCGAATGAATTCTGGGCAATCGTTCATTTTAACATCCATAATTGCTAAGGGTGTCAGATTTTGTTATGGAATTCTGCGCTCGAATACTAGATTGATGGGAATCTATTTTAATTAATAAACGTCGCAATAGTTCAGCCGCGCGAATGATGCGTGTACGGTTTATATTTTCTGCGCCTTGTACAACGAAAAAGAGAGCACCTTATTTTTTGTATTCGGTATCCTGGTGGCGTTTCTCTAGTTCAATTTAAATCCGCACGCTGAAGTCGCTGTATAACCTCGGCAGTCCATCTGTTTTCTGGTTAGATTGAGGTTGACCACGTATACCATGCAGTATCAATTGGCAATCGTCTATTCACACCACCGTTTTGTGTTTTTTGAAAGCCAACACTATCTTGGCATGTACAGTACCATTCACCTAATTTACATCTTCCCCCACCTTCACCATACTTGATAGCTTTCGCCATTGTGCAGGTGTATGCTGAGAGCTGAAAAGTATATCTCGACCCCCTTCCTTGCATGTAATTATACAGTCGCGGATTGAGTACCGTATAAATAGGAAAACAATACGCTGTAATTGTGCCAGGTACATGTACATGTGTATATATTCGAAAATGTACTCGTATACGTGTGCCGCCTGATTGACGCACCTGCCCCGCCCATATTGCCCATCTGTGCCGACCGAATGCCCTCCGGAGACACCATGTCATTTGATACTGAATATCAAGATACAACGAAAGAAATAACAAAAAAGCTGGGCTGCCCGCGCAAATTCTCTCGGAACCCGTTTATGCTTTATAAGGTGAACGATGCTGCGGCATGAACAATATTTACCTCTAACTGAAAAAAAAACAATTTTATGATATCTGTATTATATATTTCAATATTTACAATGAAAATTCGTTAAACTGAGAAAAAGAGAGTCGAATAACATCAAATTGATGCGGAAACCCGTAAAAAAAACACATTTCTTTTCGAGTCAGTGTGCTCTGAAATTGCAATTACAGAGGTGTTTAATATAATGGAGTCGAAGTTAATTAAGAATAATTAAGAAGATATTCGTACAGAACTACTGAATTGAAGTATTGCAATTACAGAACTAGTAGAACCGAAAGAGTTTCTTTATTACTTCTTTATACTTTCTTTATTACTTTATATCTTACTGTTTACAGATTAAATAGCTTCTTTATCAGGTATCTTTAAAACTTCTTTAAGGTTTGTACTATAAAATCCTAATTCCTCAGATTTTGGTGCATGGCATTTAAAAAAATTGTTTTCACTTGTTTTAAAAGCAATTTTTTCGAGCTTAATGGCTTTTGCATGTAATCGTTTTATCTGATAATTACATTGCAATTCCCTGAGCATATTTTCGCGGCTGTCTTTCTATCAAGTTCAACATTCTTAATGAAAACTGAGGTATTGTATGGTCAATGCCTGCATAGATTAAACTTGATGATAGGATTGCTTCTTCATTTAGACGCTCAGCGTACGTGATTCATAAATAGGGGCGCCCCTGAACTGCCTGAACCATCGCCGAACTTCGAATTTAATGGCGAATTACCGGTGTTCTCCATCCCTCCCCGTTGTCAAGATGCTGTGGTAGTACGGGTAGGGGCGGACAATGGACTGCATAATAATTCCATTACATTCTATTCACGCCTCGGGTTCCCGGTAGGCGGCAGCTTTAGCTCAGCGGACGCCGTTTAAATTTTTTTTTGGCACGACTATGCTCAGAGATGCATGAACGCAACGAATGGTAAGACAACATACAGTAACAGTGGCGGCTGGTGGAAGATAAGATGTTTTGCCGAATGTCACTTTCTATCGGAAACAGATCCCATTGAAACTTAAACTGTAATGAGTGGTGAAACTATTGCTGCCCGTAATATTTTTTAGGTTGAATTATATAAATACTTAAATACTTACTTAAAAGTGCGCTAAACTTGACTGGGATAAAAAATTATTTTATATGAACGTGATAAAATGGTTATTTGGACAATGCAGAATTTTTATGGGGCCTGCCCTTCCTAGTTTCTTGTGACTGGCCGCCACTAGACAATCTGTGGCGGGTGAACCTGTGAGGGTGCAGTGAACACGTCGTTTTAGTTTTTACGTCCACCATAACAAGTAACGACTGAGTTGAAACCATGTATGATTCGAATGCGTGAGTCTATCAAAGTAACAGCGGGTCTGAAATCTAAGAATGTATTTTTTTAAAATTTTAATTGCCTATTAGGCGAAGGTAGAAGCTCATTCGATGTCGTGACGGTAAAATGAGGTGAATGCTTTTAAACCGTTATCATTTTTGAGGACCCCTATAAAGCTAGTCAGGGATCGGTGAGTTTGGCAAGAGCACCTAGCACCATTTTTCTCAACTCTAAAAGTCGCTCAAACACAGAACATTACCACCTTTTTTATGTCTTGAGCAGACATGGTCAAGATTCCGGGAGAAAAATCCGAGATGTAATCGGTCTTTTGCTTTCTGTGAAGGTCTATTTCGTAAGTAAGGTAACAACGAGTTGCATGCCAAAGTTGTATATCAAGCCTTTGTGAATGCCACGGGATAGTGTAAAATCCAATAAAGAGTCCCGGTATCCGTTATTATTTTTTAAACTGTAAATCGAACCTTAAACTTGAGAGCTCATCACTGAACTGATGGGGCAATAACAACCGAAATATTGGTCACTGTAGATTGTGAAAAGCTACGAGCCGCACAAGCCCAAAATGCCACCTTTGCCGCTTGAAAGATCTACAATCAGCGACAAATTAAACCAAATATAGCTAATATATAGAGTACACTCTGTAAAGTGTAGTTGTAGTATGTCACCACAAGTTATGATGCATGCTGCCAACCGTATCGATCGTTTCTAAAAAAAATCTAAGCACCTAGTGCTTGTTGTATTCATCATAATCGATCATTTGATGCCAAAGCTGAACAAACTGATTGATCCCTTACTCTACAGGTGTATGCAGTATAATTTTAGTTTAATAGAGACTCGTAACTAGCATCTTCTTCAATTCACAAAGCCGCATTCAGATTTTTTCCAATCACCTCTGATGTATGCACTATGAGCGAGCCCCACTCTATATAATTAGAGGGACACTATAATGAGGGCGCATTCTTTGTACAAATATATACTGTACCATGTATTGAACATAGATTTGCGCCTTTGGCAGCGGCGCAACAGCCACTATTGTTGTGTTGTATTTTGGTGGAGTTTGTGAATGGAGCTCGGTTCGCTTTCATTAGTAGAGTTGAGCACAGACGCCTTGCACTGAGAGACGAAGAGTTTTTTTTTTGAACGATCGGAATTTGATGAATGGGAATCAGTTCGGATGAGCGCGTAGGCAAACTGAGCGCCCGCCACATGTAAGTGCATAATGGGCAAATTGTGGCGAGCCTTTAATGTACGGAGATGGACAATTTTGTTTGGGCCTACGTGCCGAATTTCAAAGTTCTGCGCAATGTCAAAACCAATTTCTAATCAAACAGTAAAAATACACACGCCGTCTTAGATATTACTTTAAAAAAATTGTGAATGCATATATTATTTGATGAAAGTTTGGAGAAATTTCTTGAATTTTTCATTTAAGTTGTCATAAAAAAATTCAATATTACTTTCGAATGAAAAAAAACTAGAGCGTTTCTTAAATAGAGGTATTGAAAATTCAACAATAATCTAATGTCAAATTCTTCAACAAAAAAAAATATATTTATTTTTTAGATCTCAGTTCCAGTTTAACTTGAAAATGTTTTAAATTTGTGAGATATAAATATCAAACTAGTTCAAAATTGTGATTTGCAGCCGCCGAAAATGATAAAAACAAGACTTCCTTAATAATTACAAACCTGATTTAAATTATTCAGACAGAAAAAAACACAATAATCAAAGTTTAATTACCGCATAACCGCAAAAAGATCCCCAAAATGAATCGCATAAACAAAACCCCATAACACTTGAACTGGTAAGGGCAGGCGATCCAACTCGTAGGCATGGAACGAGTTTCTAATACTCTGCCCTGATTTGCGCCCAGCTCGTCTGCAGGCGAAACATCATCATACTTGATCCTATTCTCTCGTGCGCCCCCGATCTTCAACTTGAAAACGCGGGACGCCTACGAGCAGCAGGGTGTGGCCTCAGTGGCCGCCGTAGACAGATTGCCTTTTAGGTGTTGCTGTAATCGAGGGGGAACGAACACACACCAAACTACACCGTCTTGTTTCGAGTCGCGAGTCGAATCGAACAAGGACGCTTTACAGGTTCGGTGACCTTCCCAACGTGGCTCCTTTACAGATTTAAATTTTTTCGTGTCTGTTGCCACCCGAAAACATGAGTATCGTTTTCGTTTGTGGTTGCTACGTTATCGATGACATTGGAAAAAAACAGAACAAAATTAATTTTCTGTTAATCACTCGCTTTGCCACTAGGTGGCCTCTCTATATATAATATCAAGTACGTCGCTCTGCTGTTCGAAGCCCACGTTTATTCCCCCTTCTTTTTACGGATTAATTTTATTTTAAATTATAATTGTTACCTTCACGAGTACATTATCGCCTATTGCTTAAAATGAACACTTCATGAAAGCGTTGGTTCCCCCCATTATGCTTGTATTTTAATTTGTCGTTTAAATGTTTCAATTAATTGTTCGGCTACTGTTCTCCGTAAAGTGGCTGAGCTGTGCTCGAGCGATGCAAAATAAGTGATTCTATCGAAACGCGACAACTATTAATAGCACGCCGACCTCTGAGGGGGGCGCAAGTCTAAGTGGATGAGATGGCCTGGCAAGACTTATTATATGGGTGCAGTGCTTCAAGCGCACCCTTAATTCAAACGCACCGCGGCAAAGCGTGCACAGTGACCACATCCAATTTGGAGAAATGGCCATCAGGCACGATAACAGGTTTTAAGACATAGCTGCTCGAGAAATGTACTGCTTCTAGGCGTCCCTAATGCCCACTTCTTTTGCTATTTGCATTTTTAATTTCTAAAGAGTTTGCGAATACACCTTTAAACTTTTTCGCGATCCATGTCAAGGTAGAAAGTCATTTTTGTTAGTGTCTCTCATATGTCATAATTATTGTCTCGAATGCAATAATTGTGAAAATAATTTTAGCCTTGGGAATACTTGAAAGCGCCACCAAATCCACCATGTCCACTAAATGATTTACAGTATGAAACACAACAAGTTGAAATGCAATTCGAACGAATTCTTCAAATTTCTTCTTGCAATATGGTGGAAGGTGTTCGCATTTATCATGGTTGTGTCAATGCACATTTAAACGCCAATGATGTGTTCCCACTGACTAAAACACGAGAATACGAGAAAACGAGAATGCGTTACATACGAGTAAATAAAGTTCCACAAAATTAAAATGGAAGTAAAAAATTAATAATACCCACATTTTTTAAATCATGACAGACGATATTTACGCCATCTAGAAGTAATTTGAGATGCCATTATATCTTCTTGAGTGAATCAATCGCTAGACACGCCTGTCGCCCATAATATAGAAGATCAAAAACTGATTATGTGAACGGACCTGTTGGAGTAGTTTTGAATACATTAGATATGCTGAATTCGGAGAACTGCAGAATTGGTAATGTTTTTTCATGGTGATTTCGTCTGGTCGCCGCTCCTTATTTTGTAGGAGCACCTGCTGATACTGTTTTTGCCATCTACTCGTACATTAAATTGACTGAGATACTGCTGACGTCGACACACAAGGCAAACAAAATGTTCATGCTTAATTGCACAAAATATGTGTATAAGAATTAAACAAAATCGAAAAATGACTATATATTTTACATTTTCTTACGGTTGATCACGTAAAACGCCCCGAATTATAAATTCAGTTTTGATAATTTAGTAAATCTTGACATATTTCGAAGCCTTCCAATTGCAGGAATACCGACCGATATTGTCAGCTGTTTCATGCAACTGTGGTCACGCCTACTTTCAGAACGAAACACAGAATTTACTGAAGTTTGGAGAATATTATTAATAGTATGCAGTTTCCAATTTGAACCATGCCAACGGTTGTCCAAATGTGAAGTGTTCCAGATATACTCTACACTATTTTACACGCACTTATTGGTGTTACAAATATATGTTATGTCAATATGACATATATCTGGAATCATCATACATCTGGAAATGTGGATTACCCACTTTATGCTTTGTTTTAAATCTGCGTGTGTGCACCAATGTGCTAAATAGTAAGTAGGAGGTCAAATTATGGTGAATTATTATAGTATTTGAGGCCAGCGGCTAAAAGAAAATAATGGATTTGACTACGAGATCCTTTGTTAGTGGTGGTGGTTGCCAAATTTTGCGCTATCATGTTAGAATGGAATTTACATTCTACATTTTCCAAGTCATTGGTCTTTACATGCATATATACAAAATACAATATACATAATGCTGGAAATGGGTTGATGTATCGAGTAAATTTGGGTTAGTCTTCTGAACATGTGTAGAAATCGATTTTTTTGTGCATCAAATCGATCGTTTAGTCATGATGGATCGTTTTAGTAATACGATACAAAATGTTATTTTATACAAAGAGACGCTAGAATATACAATGCTGATAATCTTCTTAATTGTTGAGGCGGTAGAATTGTTGTCAGTATTTGTGCACTGTGTTCGAATGTAATAGCCAGGATGTAAATTTAATCTACTGGTAGTGGATATATTTAGATCATGTACATACAATTTTTTTATCGTAAATTGAACATGGCGTCAATTTTTTTTATACTATACAATATTTCATTTAAGGACTGGGCATCCTCTCCGACCTTGTACCCACAATTTCTGGTTTAAGCATTTGTGACGAAATCTCTGTGCAATTTGTTATACTCGTATGACATTGCGTGCGCGTAATATAATAGAACATTTGGAGTTTCCATAATTCGCGTAAGAGTTTTACCGTTATTTTATTTGTTATTTCTAATACAATGTCAACCCATTGTGTATTCTCAGTACGTTTCATGTGCCATGGTATGTGCATGAACACGATTCGGTCTAACATAATTTGCGTTTTTTCGTATTTCATATACAGTACAGGGGAGCATATTGTGTTTGTGTAGTTGAAGGCGCACTATCCGGATGGCAACACTGGATTCGCTATCGTCACGATAATGCGAACAGCGACGGCAGCGCTTCCCATGTTGCTTTACTGATTGGGTGTCGCCAGAACTTTAGTGCTCACCGTTGAGCAGAGGTCATTTGCGCTTGGATTGTCCGGAGTTGACAAATTGTCTGAGTAAGTCGCGCGTGTGGGTGGTGGAGATGGAGGTGGGGGGAGGGGGGTCAGCGGATGTTGGACGCGGAAGTGGTGACGTAAGCAGTCAGCTCATTCCTGATTGGCCGGTGGATCTCAACTTCCGATTTCCATACATGTATTTAAAGTGTAAGTTTACTTTGTAGGCAAAACAGGCCAGCGCACTTTCCTAATGTAATGCAGGTTTTCTGTGCAGGTTTTCTCTATGTGCCTATAAGTTCGTCGTTCCGAGAGGTTTCAGCGTTACCCCGATTACCTAAACCCGTTTCATCTCGTCGCGACAACCTCAATCTTCGTTTTTTAAATTTATAAACTGATTCTACGAGCGCGAAAAATGTGTTAAATGCGCTTCGAGTTTCGCAAAGTTCTTAAAGGTCGTCGATGCGATAGTGTGGGCGTCTAATTGTGGTGGCTTTTTTTTTGTCGTCTCTTTCCCCTTTTCCCTCTCCTCCACTGCTTATTTAATCGGCGGTGAACAATTTTTTTGTAACACATTAGCGCACGAAAAGATGGCGGCGACCGAATCGGGTGCTATTTTTATTCAGTGTCACCTAATCATTTTATCACGTTATGATTTCGCTGATTTATTGTTCATTCACGCGAATTGCAAATAGGAAAAGAAATGTAATTAATTTCACTTCTTCAATAACTAGGGAAATACTCACGAAATACTTTTAAATATGTTCCTTTACACTGACGATGGACGAATCTAAAATCTGCACAGTTAGTTTATCTAATTTACTAGAGAAATTATCCAGATTCGCTAGAAAGTCCCCGTCATGTCAACGAAATAATTTTCAAATATTTGAAAACCCCGGCGTTCCTCACGTGTCATGGCAATGACGCAACAACACTGGTTTTAAATTTATTTTATAGTTTTTTCAAACGCTTTAAAATTTAAATATCTAATCTTTTTATAACGCAGAAGCATTTTATTCCGAATTTGTTAAATAACCGTCTCAGGGATATAGAAAATATGGAAATATGACTGGCAGCATTGGTAGCACGTGATAGCGACAGCGGCATTTTGGAGAAATGGAAACGCCATATTTACATTTTCTGGCGAAGGGTTGTTTATTTTTAAAAACTTTAAATGGCTAATATATCGAGAAATACAGAAAATCGTGATTTGAAATTTCGTCGCTAGACTATAAATTTGAAAAACTATCTGCAGGTCAAATTTTATTCAATTTCGTCAAGCCGTTCGTAAGTTAACTCCCGAGCCGACAGATTGAAACTTAGGATTATAATTTTGGTGATGATTCGGAGTTGGTCTTTATCCTGCATCCGTGGCTGTCTCGGTACCACCATTCCATAAAGTGAAGACGAAACATATATTTGAAATAGAGAATACTTATTGCGGTGTCCTGCTACTTTTCTTTAAAATTGACAATTTGCTTTGAGTTTTTGGTGTCATTGCTATGCTTTTTTGTCCACCAGAAGCAGGAGGTCTCTGGAGGCTAGACGTCATTAAAAGGGGGGGACTGGTCGAACGTGATGCGAGGTCAGGTTGCTGCGAGCATGACCCAGGCATTTGCATCGTTCAGCAGACTGGTGTCCCTTGAACTGATTAAAACTCGATCTTGGAGACAGGAATGCGTGGGCTGCCTACCTGTACAAATCGACCAATCATGTGTGAGTGTGTCCTATTGAGATCTCCGTCGCCAGATCGAGCAGTGTTCCAGAAAATATCACTTCAAAATGTTTTAGTGACAGTAATTGATGTTTGCTTCGCAACTATCGTTTATTACTTTTCGTGAATTGAAAAAGGGCACATGAAGACATTTAATCAAACTTAATTTATTTAATTTTAAAAATGGTTTCGCTTTTAAATGTTCTCAATAGTAAACAGTAACTGTAGCAGAAACAGCAGAGAATAATTTATGCTAAGAATGCATATCTAAAATATATTTTGCAATGCAAATTAACGATTGTCAATTAACGATGGCTGTGCAAGTTTGCCGAGCGATAGGTCACCTGAGGACCGATACAATGTACCTGCAAATCAAACGATCAGGTTTATGACAGCTCTGTGCGAGGATGCATTTGTCGTCAGATATACAGGGTACATGTAGTGTCTTTCGATAATATGTATGTGCACGGTGAGTAAATGATACCGAGTTATTTGCTTTGTTGTGGTGTGGCTGTTCCGTGGTCAATTCATTGCACCGGTTTTTGATCAGCGCTGGGAAGAACTTGTTTGACTTTTTATTGAACACCACCTACCTTTTGGTATTTTTTTCATTTATTTTATGGTTATGGTTCACCGTCAAAGGACAGCTGCACAATCTTCGTTGAGGGGCAAAGCATATACAATCACACAAGCAAATATATTGGTACATTGTAACTAGGGAAGGCACTTCGTCCGTTTAAAATTTGAAACTAATTATATAAAATTGTCAACAATTGAGACACTTTTAGAATACAATTTGTTTAACGCTCACAAAAAAGTTGTTTGATAAGGATTTGTAGAAAATAGTTTGCTCATTATTTTTCTAAAATGAAAACCCTTTTGCTTTGATTGTACGCCTGAATTACGGGGCATTTGTTTAGATGCGGTGTGTTTTGTGCATTTATGAATTCACCTTTTTTTAATAAACAAAGATGTCATAAATCAGAAGTTTTCTGTAGATATGCAAAATTCGACCTTTACTTAGTTACTAGAAATACAAAGACTACAATGTACACGAGAGCGCATTTCATTAAAAACAGAAATAATGCCCTTATATACAGTGTACAGAGAAGAAGGTTGAATTTTATTCAGCGATGTGGCGTAGACTCGCGATTCTACAGGAAACTTGAAAGTCGAATAATGCAGTTTTCAACAAAAGAGCTTTTGTGGTTGTATTCATAGCGGTGCTGATAGGAGCAGCACAATCACGTGAAACGTTTCCTTGTTGTTTAGTGGTAGGGCAGGCGACCACAACAAGGGTTTCCCCCGGACGTACAATAAGATTGTTACTTTCATAACCGATTACGCGAACTATAAGGCCTAGTTGTAAGCGGGGCGTATATTCCATGTACACGTACAAATACTTCGGAAGAAACTGAACTCGTAAGTGCTGAAGCGAATTTCGTTTGGCTATGATTTTTGTTAAAAGGATGGTCGCAAGATCGCCGCGAGAAATACCGATTTGCGTTGACGCTATCAATTTATTTTGAAGTATCTCGTATTTAAAATATGAACGTTTCTTTGGCCAATATATAATTACTGTAATTTTTTACACAAACATTTTCATTGTTTAGCCACAGTTGCTTCTGTGTCATATAGTGGATTAAAAATAATTAGTTAAAAAATGTATGCGTCCTGATTCTATGTAATTCGTTCATATTAGAAGTATAAGAGAAAATGCCAAGTTAGTTTGGAAGAGATCAGTCATTAACTTTATACAACAAGATAACAAGGGGTAACAAGATGAAGGTATATTATGCATTTGCTTATACAGAGTACGACAGGTTTTACAGTGTAAGACATTTTAGACGGGTAATATCACGGAAAGTATTGAAATATTATATTTTTGAAATTGGTAAGTCGTTAATACCTAGAAATGCTTCTAATAAGTATGCTTAAATAGATTAGCTTTATTTCTGTTCTGTAAATGTAAAAAGCGTCATCTTATCATTTGGACGACTAAACATAGCCATAAAAAAAATCATCTTCGTGGAAATTTAAAATATGTGAACATGTATTTAAATGTGCATCTATAATGAATATTTTAAACGCGCAGGAATTTCTGGGATGAAGCACAATGTCCAATCAGGCATGTGTCAGCTTGAAACTGCAATTGTCGGTGCTGCTTTAATGTTTGACAATCTCGAATCTTCCAAAATCTTGGAGCCATGTGTGCAAAAATACTCAACTAATAATTAACGTTATATTATACTCGAATGCAATTTAATTGGATAAATATTCGTGTGTATGCGCTTGACGAAACCAAGCTCGAAGGATTGATGTTTGCCGCGCAAGAATGCTTATGTAACGTGAAGGGTGTGGTGCCTGTTGACGTTGTGGCGTAAATATAGTAATTACAAACTAGCTTTTGGATTTCTCGAAAAGTAGATAATGAATAATTTTTGAGCGTAGTTCAGTAAATATAGCATGATTGGGCATATTTCTTCACCCTTCGCCTACGCCAACATAAGCCGCGAGCTATATCCTCTTAAGACCTTCTTTATTATTTCTTATTCACTTTCCTGTAGCGAAATAATAGTATCCTCATTTATCATTTTTTTTTGGCGTACCAAACGAAACGGAATACGGTAATTATAGGCGAATTTTGGGCATGGAGGCTCTACAAAACCGTCAGTGCGATAAAAGAGGTATTGCTGCTCAACTGCATGATTGCTGCAACATTGTCACGGTTAGATAGCTTACCCGGAAAGCCTGATATCCGGTGTTTGAGTCCTGACAACTACAGAATTAATTTTTTTCTCCCCAAAAATTTCAATTCCAATTTACTGCCACTGGAATTCGTATATCCCTCGTCGTCTTCAGCCAGTTGTGTCCTGAAAATCGTCCTTTCGGTCCTCCATTTCCTCAATGCCGCATTCGGTTCACAATACCTGATTAGATTTAATTTTGTAATGAAAACGACGATATTCGCTGATAATTTCAAAAGAATCGAATGGTCTTGCCCGTAAGAAAAATCCGAGACAAATCATAATATCTTGGTCACGATTTGATTCGCCTTAGCTCGGGTGTCAGGAGGACACGGCTCCCGTGAATCGTGCACGACAGCTTATCTCCTACTATCATAGATTGAGGTTGTGCTGTTGCTGCTGGCAAATGTTATGGGATGTTACGAAATTTTTGCTCAAATCCACTCGCCACGCATTTTCGAGCTATATTACATAGAAGTCATAATGCTGACAACTATATACACATCTGGTGTGTACGCGCAGACATGTGCCGTATCTAAATTACGTTTGAACTGCGGAAAATGAGCAAACTCATTAAATACGTTCAAATATGTAGAAGTAAATAAATTTTGACGTTGGTAATGTTATTCATTTACATGTATCTAGTTTTCATGCGATTTAAATAATAGCAAAACCCGCGCAAGCGCTAAACAAAGCGGGTACGAGACCTAAAAACATAATCACTTAATTTGCTCCCATTTCTCGCAAGTCAGCAGTATTTTTAGCTTTCTTGTTAACCGTCCTTTCGGACATCTCGCTAAATCTTTTTTTAAAGTTATTGTTAGCCAAAACATAATTCGTATCTGTACAGACAAAGCCACATTAAAAACAAAATGGACTACGGTGACTGTAGAAAATTTCGAATATGCGATGCACAGGGTGGTCCACAAAAACCAAAGACAAATACAGATTCGTGTTACACTAAAAAAAATAAAGTTCTAATTTGTTTTGCGGTTGCACAAATTAACGAACGTAACGGGATTTCAGCATTTAACTGGTTCGATAGTGATGCTCAAATATATTGCAATACATTACGTTAATTTACTTCCTGTACGTTATTTATAATCGATGGTTGAGGTGAGAAGCCGGGGTTGTAATAAACACGATGAGTAGGGGATTGTTGGACGACAATCAGTAACCGGCAGCGAGCGCGAGTATGGTAAACTAATTTATTTACTAGCACTTCCAATATATACACTATATCAAACTTGGTGGAAATCGTGATATATAAGTATAGTTAGTTACGACGTGGTGGACGGTGTTAAGTCTGGTACGTCGTAGTGTCGAGAGCGTCGAACTCTTGAAAAAGAAACAAATTGAAAATTCGAAAGCTGGCTCGGGCCCATTTTGTTTCTTTATTTATATACATTCAATGTGATTTTAATTTATAATTACAATGGCGTTTTGTTAAATGTAATTTCGGAAGTGTAAATTAAATCGCCTTTAATTCGCCCTTGTTGCTGGTTCTTAAATTGCCGTCCAGCAATCTCCTTTTTCATTTTCGTATAAACAACTACTGTCTGGAGTAATTGAATAATTAAATCAAGAATATTTGTGTTTAGTTTAACTACTTATTTTTTCTAATGATTAGGGATATCTAAATAAATCAAATTCATGCCTACTTGCAGGATTCGCCATCAAATTATTTGACATCGGTTGCGTCTTTCATAAAATACGTTGTTGTGTTTCAGTTTCTTTTTTAAATTGATCTTTCCGTTTAAAGGATTTCTGAACAACCAGTGGTAAAATACTTATACAAGTAAATAGACGAATTTTTCTCCTCATCGAACTTGTTTCACGGTGGCATTTCGTTTTCGACCGTTGCTGCGTTTTTTACTGCTTAGCCAAAGCTGTCTGTTCTTTTTTTCCACCCGAACACTTCGCTGGGTTAATTTGACAAGATTGTCACGGGTTCTATTCAGTCTTCCGAGAGCCATTGTACGACGATTGTGCAATACACCTTTTTTCCTCCCGAAAAATGACACGTGGCATTGGAAATGCGCAAGAATTACAGTATTTGGACAATCATGAGAAAGTCGGTTCGTTTTACTGACGAGGCCATTTGCAGTTGGCACGGTTAACATGCCTCATGGCCCCGACCGTTTTACTCCATAGATACTGTCAGACTCAATTATATTCTGTATCCTCATTGCCTTGATAGTGACAGTTATTATGTAGGTTATAGTATACAGTATGTTGTGCCGTAAGCAAAACAATTGGTTCTGCCGAACGGTATGTCTTGTCAAAAACGTCGATTGAAATTTGGGATCAAATAAATGAGAGTCTGCGCTGGGAATCAGACCCGGGACCGATCACTCTACTGACGTGGGTACGACGAATTGTAAATTATATTTATTTTGCATATCTCTGGTTAGTGTCCTTTTGCTGAATCCTGTCTTGAGGTTAGAAACTCGTGCGGCAAACGAGGAATGCTGACAAAACCACACAATCATGGAGACAAAGTGACTTCAAAGCGACAATTTCGTCTAACCTGACATTAAGATGCCGCAGCATGTCCCTCAGAAATGCAATTAAGTTATCTGATTTCGCATTGTTTATCGGCGACACTTGCTTTCATATCGGTCCCTGGCTTTTCCTGTAATTTACAAGACGACATCGTTTTTCCAATTAGTGGTACACGAAATCACGAATCGACATCCACACTTCCGTTATAGCAATGGCCAGCGACTGACCTTTTCAGCGCGACCGAGCGGGTAATTGCGTTTTTTGTAATCAACGTTATTTATTTATTTGTTCTGGCGTCCAGTTTGACTGCGCAGCATTGCTGGCCCACATATTCTAATCAGATACAGTCGCGTCCAGACGAGGAATAATTATTTCGGCCGTCGTTTTGTTATCCTCTTGAGACTTTGGAATTCTGTACGTCGAAAATTAGTTTCTTGCGCGCGTCTCTAATTTTTTTAATTTTATTATTTCATATTGTCGTAACTATTGCACCGAGCAACAGTGCTTGTAGCTACTGAACTTGACTGCATGAGTCGATTGACCAGGAGGTTGGCCAGAGATTCTTTTATCTCTTATTAATGTAGGCATTGGTCGCCCGGCGAAAATGTATGTGAGTGGCCGATGATCTTATTGGCAAAGATGTATTTCGGATTAATGGGTTGTTTGACTCCGTATGAACCGCATCAATGCCTGAGCATAAGAAATCTGTTCATATTTTATCATTTTTGAAACCACACTTTAAAAAAACAAAATGGAGTAATAAATGTCACTAAAAATGTGTCTGGGGATGTTGTTTGACTGGTCTCGAGAGGATAAGCTCGACTGGTTGGCCTTATAATTGGCAACAGGAATATTGGACTGTCTTACTAGTGTACAGGGAATATTATTCATTCGCGATAAAAATCAAATTTTTTATTCACTTAATTGTATTTCGGCATGCCTTGTTGCAGAGCCGGAGGAAGTCATATTGAGAATCAGGCGAGATAAAACAAACAAAACCAACAGCTCCTAAACGTACACGTGTAATCTTTACGGTGTAGATTACGATGGCTGCGTATATCTTGCCCAACAATCTTGCTAATGAGATTTTCCAATTTTGTGTTATGGAGAAACTCTAGACTGTAATGGGAGCACGATATGTATGTTTTCTCCGTATCTCGCTGTTGTCTACGTATATGTACTCGAACACGAAAAATACGATATTATAGCCTATTTAAGCGAAAGTTTCTTATTTTTTTTCCCACGGACTTTTCAAATTTAGTCCATTTTCAGTCACGATATAAGTTTGTTGCCGCAAATCCGCATAGCTTGTGTTTTTAAGGTGTTTTAGTAAAATATAGTGATCGTAAATTTACCAAATTTTCACAATTTCAATTTATCGGTTAAACGTGCGTGACTCAGAAAATGATCAACATTTTTGCGCGACCTTAACCAACTCGCAAACCTCGCGCCATCGAAAAATCTTTTCAGATATGGTTTTTCTTTAAATAATATTTTTGAAACGAGCATCTTTTTAAACATACTTTTAATGAATAACAATTTCAATCCTTGGATTTATGCAACTTTGAAACATTTTGAAATTTGCATTTGTCGATTTCAATTTCTATGAAAAGTACGATTTATTGTTTAAATCGAGTTGGGTAATCCTCATTAACCAAGTTGGTTAATGAGGAGGTCTCTAGAGGCTTTATCTTCCAGTGGCCATTACATCATGTACAGTATATACGAGAAGAATAAGGAATTATAGAGGTATCTACATTATAGGTCGTAAAAACTCGGTAACTGTTTCTGTTTGGAAAGAATACGGAGTAGAGTGTTCATGATAAGCAAAAATCCTCATTCAGTAGGTGTGTACCTCGTTAATTTTAGGACCAACAGGGCAGCTAGGTTGATCGCGCTTTATACACCACGCATGCCTAATGGAGGCTGGTGTATAACAATATATTGTATATAGAGTACCGGTAATCGTGAGTGACAAATTAATTTCGTAATTTGGCCGAAAAGCAAAAGTTCAGATAATACGCATTTGTATGCATAGCGGATAATATAACGAAATCGCTTAAACACAGAAACCGGATCGGGGGTTTCCGTCTACATTGGATATAGTTTTATATTCGAAAATGAGATATAATCACGTACCTTTTCATCTGGACAATTAATGATGTAATCCGAGCGTGCATACATAAGTTGGTAATGAGTGGTTGCAATTAGCGTACGTTCTTCATCAGTATGAGGCCAGTGATTTAGGACAGGCTTCGCTTTGTGTGAGGGACAATCATAAAATAAACGAAACGAATTAAATGGCGTTGACGTAGCTAGTTGAATTACCAATCGCAATCGATCAATCTTGTTTTTCAATAAAAATAATAATTTTGATTTCCTCAAGCTAACACTATAAATAAACGATGCGAAGCACGCCGAGTCGGATACAGCTTTAAAAAACAATAATGCAAGATAGGATAGCAATGTAATCCGAGCTTTAACTGTCGGATTACATTGCTATCCTATCTAACACTACAGAGCATTCTATCCAAACCAAATCAATACTGATAAATAATAACCAATAAACTGACAAAAAACAAACGTACGTGTAGGTATATTAAATTATTATTTTAAAATTATATTGACGCAATGAACAGTGCATTAAGAAGAATAAAATCGGGGTTTCCGTAAATTTAAAGTAAAATCTGTCTTCATTTAAATTCATAATTAATTATCTCCATTCTTTAAACAAAATTACACTATTTACATTTTTATCAATGTGATTTCTTCACGCCTGCCACCCAAGTCATGTCTGACCACGAAGGACTATTTGTTAAGAAAGAAGTTTAATTTTCCTCCTAGGTAAACAGTTTTCATTAAATCCCACAAGAGCTTAGACGTGCTAATGTATAAATGTACCTCAGGCAAATTATTATTCATGGTTGTTTTTCCCGTAAAACTAGTTGCGACAACGCCGCTCGCAAAAATTTCTTTCATTGCAAATGTGTCTAGCATCATTAATATTGTTGAGACCCCAACTTCATGAGGATTTTCCATAATGTTTCGAATCCGGGTGCGTTCTTTTTTCAATTTTCGTCACTCGTACCGGTTGGCAGGACTATTCTATGACTTATCACCGTCTATTTGAACGCCCCCGATCGTGGACCTATTTTTTTCAGGTGTAATATGGCTGGCTCTTGGTTGCCGTCTCCTCGATATATTAGTGTCACCCAAATAGTTGTAGATGCTATAAAGAACACACACCAGACGTGTGCGCGTGGATTCTGTTAAACGAGGTATATAGGCAAATGGAGCCCATATTATACACGCCTACACGAACACATGCATGCAGCATGCTTGTTATCGTAATTAATGCTTTCAGACACGCTTATGTCAGCCATTGTTTGCCTATGGGAATCTGACGAACTGTACAATGAGCCTGTCTACCTGTCCTGCTGAGATCACGTTCCAGGCAAGGCCTTTTGACTCTTAACACGTATATTTGAATATTTTTATCGTTTACTTCGATGCCACTTCGATTCGCTGCGACGAAACTAGAAATTAATTTGTTATTCTGTTGAGCAGCATTGTAGATGAATGGGAAACGTTTCTTGCTTGTTCTACCCACAAATAATCATCTTTTTTAAATGAGCAACTCATGTCATCAACACATTGCTCGAACTATTTTATTTCTAATCATTACCAGTGAAAATTGTTCGGTGTCCCATTTGATTCTAAGTCCCAGGATGATGTACTGAAATTCGGATTCGGATTTTTATCCTGCATGGCTATGACAATTATTTATTCAGGTTTCAGTGAAATTTATTGTTCGGCAAGCAAAGGAAGTTTGAGGAAACTTGTTTTATTTTCTTCTCTGCCGCGTACAACCCATTACGCCCGTGTCTGCTGCCCGCTTACCTTATACACATTGTAATTTTGGTTGTTTTTCCCCTGTATAGTCTGTGTGAGGGTGCCGACAGATTATATCCTCGAGTGATTCGACAATTGTTTTTCTTTTGATTAATGATATTACTGCTTATACTCTTGTACTTAACAATTGTTTGAACAAATTCATGACCTTAATCTACATTTCCCTAATTGCATGGATGGAGGGTTTCAATATTGTAGGAGATACAGGATCAGCATTTTTCGCATTTTGAAATTAGCGTTAGATGCATAGCACACGTAACAACGTCTAGTGCGATTGCTATAGAGTATGTCATAGTTCAAAAGCGTTTGATTCATTTATACAATAAAAATGCTTTCAAGGAAGGAAACATTTCCAAGAACAATTAATTGAAATATGAAAGCCTTAAATATTTCGCTCATTCCTTAAATATATCTTATTGCTGCATGTTGCGACGAGGTGCACCGGCGTCTCCGTCCTTAAATCCCCCAGGAGGCGACCTGGTAATTTTGCCTACCCTAATTAAATATATTGTTACATGTAAAAATAAGAAGACATTGAAGATTTCTTGTGAACATGTGACCGACTTTATTCAATTGATTTGTCATGTTTAAATATTCACATTTATGTATTTTAACAATTTCCATTTTCTTTCTTTTATAGGTAAGTTCGAATTTCACCTAAGCGAGCGAGAGACATTGAACAATTCCTGCACTTCCGAATTGTAAGTTCTGTGTCTATCTATTGTGTGCAATGAACTTCATGGAACGGGATTTCATGTTAATAGTAGTTGTGTACAGGTACATTACAGGTGTATTTCAAGAAAATTCACCTGCAGAAAGTATTTTGTGTGCTTGAACGTCTAATATCTGCGGTTCAGGTTTTTCTATACTGTAGGTCGAACGAAATGCTGATACAATTGTCATTCAAAATATTTTAACAAAGTATTAGAATTTGTTTAACAATTTAAAGCGGTCAAAAACGACCGCGATTATTAGTGTTGGCATTGGCTCTTGTTATCGGTTCATCTTCTAGATGCATAATTGGCTCATCTAGGAACCTTCCTTACAAAAAATAGAAATTCGTATCTCCGTCACAGAATTATGAATAAAAATAATACGTAGGGCTTCTTATTAGCCATGAAAGCTTGACAAGGTTACAGGATTTCGTAATTCGAGGAAAATAGGCACAAAATCGTAGCTGCCGATGTGCCGTTGTGCGTTATTGTTACTTCTAATCGTGAGAAATTTTCGCCTTCATACATGTATGAGTGTACAGTGTATATACAGAGTATATCGGCGGCGCAAATTACTGCAACCATATTACTCGGTGAAATTGGATAGATAAATACAGTCATGGATTGGTGTAAAAAAAATACAGTACAATTCGCGAAATGTGAGCTAACCTTTTTTAGATGTGCGAATAACCTTCGCAACAAATTATACAGTAGTTATGGCATACTGATCTGTGCAGGATTATCGAAGAGACAGTTAGTTTTGTCAACTACAGCTAAAACGCGGATGCCACGTACAAGTTAAAATTGACGACTCCAAACATGTATTCTATTAAAAAGAAGTTCTACAAATTAAACATTATCACTTGGTTATTACTAGTGGGATAAATTCAAATTCATCAGATTTCGTAATCACCGTGAAAGAGCGGTGCTTCTAAGCATTTGGTTGGATTAAATTAAAAATGTCTATTGAAAATTTGTCTTTCGTCAATAGTTATATAACGTAATAGTTGATTGAACACATTACCTATTTCACACCGTCGAACAGAGCTATTATACACTCTACATTACAATATTCGTAAATTTTCTGGAAAATCATTTTTTGATAATTTTATTTTTAAAGAATAGTTTATTTAACAAGAACTAATTACACATTATTTTTTGAAATACGATTGTGATAATATTGTGGAAATCATTTACGAAACCGCGTTCCTAAAATGCTTGATCATGCAAAACTGGGGAAAACTGGAAAATCCGGTTCATCATTTTCTAAAATTTGCAAGAGGTGTATTTTAGTTACGTAAAAAACGATGCTTCTTTAGCGTTCGATAAGATCCCGGTTCCGTTATTCCATATTTTTGCCGCCAGTATTCCGACAGCCATTAATTGCAACTGTCTGAAAATGTCTGCTCCATATTCGTGCCCAATTATAATCACGTCCGTGAGAACATTGGCCAACTGATTCGCTGTTCTCTGTCTGCCCCGAACAAGCATGATCCATCAGCTGCTCCGTTCACAACAATGGCTTTATACAGATATGCATGTACTCGTATGTGGGGCCTAGTCTAGCAGCTATTCGCCTTGTTTGGTGATTGATCACCACGGCTGCGGCTGATGGCAAACACGTACGAAATAGATTATTTCGGTCACTCAAAAGTACGACTCGTCGTACCCCAGTCGGAATTGCGACTGTCTGTGGCTCGGCGGTCCTGGGTTCGATTCCCGGCGCGGGCTCGACTATTCATTCCCGGGGTACTGATGAAAATGTGACCCTCGCCTTAGTGCCTAATCACTAAGTGGGATACAGAAACGCCTGTAGAGTAAACAATCAAATCAGCAACTATAGTGATGAAAAAAAAATCCTGAACAATTTGCTGATAAGTTGCAAAATTGTGAGTTTGATCTACCTCGACGTGGATCCTGTCTAGAGATTCCCACACGTCTTGGCCTGACGGTGTATTCATTTAAGTATTGTCCAAATTACTGTCACGAAATATACACGTTTTAAAGTTTAGGTAGTAACTACCTTAGACTACTTACGCTGCTCAACAAAATTGTGGGTTTTACTTCCGTTAGCATATGCATATGCAGCACCCCCTCTGACAATTGAAATTGTATTGAGATCAGTAACTTTGTTACCTGCCATGCTTTGAATTGTTTTTCCCCCTTGAACAGTCATGAATTTCTCTTAGGATAACAACAGGGGATACAAAATACAAAGGCGCACGTATATTTTTGGTTCGGACGATTTAACTTGTGCTGTAGTTAGTTATGATTAAAATCACTCTAACTGAAATTTGTAGTTTCTGATGTAGTTGGGAAGTAATGAAGAGCGAAGACGCTAAATACAAGTATTTTTATACTTTAAGCAACATTATCTGTTGCCCATGGTAAAATAGATTCTCTATAATAAAAAAAGAGAAAAACAGAAGCCTTGAGAATTAAAAGACGTCAATTGAGGATTGACGCCGACTGTTTCGCCATAGTGTCAATGTTTACGTTTTTCCAGATCATCAGTGACGCGAGATTTTTGTCCGTGGTTACACTCGCTTTTGCAGAACAAACAGGCGTTTCAAGGTCCGAGGACCACCTCTTGTTAACCATGTCGAGAGGCACGTAGAAATCCAATTAGCCAACTTGTGCTGAGTCGTCCTTTTCTTTCTGAACTGACTTTTGACAAGTAAAATAGCTGCAACCAATTTCTACGACCCTTTCGGAAAATGGTAGGAGGGGTTGCCTTATACCTGAGTTAGCTGAATGAACACTGTCAAGTTCTGAACATTGACATTGATGCTCTTGTAGTGTTGTGAATGATTCGCTCCTGTTTCTCGAGCGCCACCTTGTGAGAATTGTTCGATTGATTTTATCGATTGTACTGTATTATACATGTATTTTAATAATGGATGGATGCCATTAAGCACCCACAAAACCATGAACGTTCTGAACAAATACAGTCTACTGTATTAAGAGTTGCTGCATGATTCTCGACAAGGCTATGCATGTCGTTAAAATATTTACCGACAACTCGTCCTGTCCGTTAGAATTGTAGGAAACTATCTACTCTAGAAAAGTCGTGACAATTGTCCCAATTTCCCACCGATTCGAAATCTGTTCTCATCGTGTTCGCATGCTCTGATGGCGGTGAAAAGCGAAAATGTTTATGTCGCACTGTGAAGCGCGGAACACCTGCTTTTAAACATTTTTTATTTCGTGTCCTTGCCAAAGTAGATACTCCTTAAACCGTGCAGCGAACTTTGCCGCTATTTGTAGGGGAATAAAAATAACTGCCACTGTTTCATTTGTCATTCAGGGTGCTCATGTTTTTAGATACCTAAAAAGTGTGGGATAATTTGCAGCACCTGTAAATTGCATATTGATCTTTACGCCTGAGCAGAATTACAGTATATGCGAAAATTTCAACAGCAGCGCCAATTAACTATTTTAAATAGATACAATAGATACAAAAATATTATAAATAGCGCTGCAAGTGCTTTTTCAATGTCATTATTGATGGAATTGTAGTTCTTGTCACTAACAACAAACGTTTTTAACGAATTGTGATTTGATTTGCACTATGAATTTTTGATAAACCAGATTTGATTAATAATAAGTACTAACGCCCCATTTTCCAAGGTAGGCCAAAGTGACGTCTCTAATTTATGGATACAACGAGACCCAGTGTGTAGCTTGTGATCTTGGCTCACTAACATTTTTGTAATTACAGTAATTCACGATAAACGTGATGCAGCGGCGGATAGGGAACATAATTGTATCATTGTTAAACGGGCGTTTTTCAAAAATGTGCCGCTTACATGGCCTCTGCAATCCAGTCGGAATTCATACGTACATGCACGCTCGTATGCGAGTACACATTCAATAAGGAATGAAAGAAAGTGGAATACCGATGTGTGATAAAAACTTTCCATCGTAATAAAATGTAATCTGCCTATACTTTGGATGTCTGGTTTGTTAAGGCTCACGATTTTTGGGGGTGTGGGCACATTGAGAAATTAAAAAAAAGTATGTGCTGAGGAACACTGTAAGGTTGGCACAGAATTCCACTGCACTAAATATAGGTAGACACTTAACCTTTGTTATCAGTGATCTTGACTGACAGTACATATTATTTAGGCTGCATTTAGTACTCGTATTATGGACGGATTTTCTGGTTGATGATCAATATATCTTCGCATTTGGGGTTAATTTTTTTTACTGCATGCAGATGAATAAGAACCCTTTTCATTTTTGTTCTCTAGTTATCAGCAAAACACGAATACGAGTATATGTTATTGAAGATACACAGGGGTATACACTGTACAATATGTATTTGGGTCACTTACATATTTGTTCACTGTATGACGACATTCTTCAGCAATTTACGGCTTTTAGCAGCAAACGTTTTATCTGATATAACAAAAGGGAATTACCTTTTTATTCCAGTCTGCATTACGAGCAGAAAACCCTAAAACGATGTGTTACTGTAACGATTGCTTGAAATTTTGACGCCATTTGTTCTTAAAATCACATTATATATATACATGTATATCACATTAATAAAACAGTGCAGATTGCGTCAAGCACACTGCACACTGTCGATTTAGATGAAATCCGATTATATGCCTATGTCTAAGAAGGGCACCTTGCAGGGTGCATTAGCACTTTAAGATTCATTTATACATGTTGAACCTGTTTCCCGGGATCCATTGAACTTGTGTTTTTTTTACAATTTGTTATCTCTGCATAAATTATACAGTACTTATATTCAAACCACATTATGTACCGTTTTTCTTACTTGTGCATTCCCGAAATTGTTTAAAAATTCGTTTCGCCTATGCATCCAACCTGACATTACAGAATATACACTCTGTGCATGGAATGGGGTGGGTAGTGTACACTCGGCGCGAAGTCTTGTTAAATCGGGTGTAGAGAGTGTATGGGGAACCACTTTTTTCTATGGGCTCCACCCAGATACTATTCAAAAATTACAATCTCCTGCATTGTTCGTGAACGTGGCTGCTATGGTCACTAGCACAATATGCCGTGATCATATAAATAATAGAGGCGAGGTTGAAGACTTCATATATGCTAGTATGTAGCTCAATGGAACACGCAACCCGAGGCTGCGTGGCTATCCTGCAATTGAATTATTCCGAAGTTGAAAGGAAAAGGATATCTTGTCAAAATAGACAAGCAAATGTAGTCCCTCCCACCAAATTTCCCGCCTAACAATATTCGTTAGCTAGATCAGGGGAATTTGTGTTTATACGAAGAGCTGACGCCAGCGCCATTCCCTTCACATATGGCAGCCATCTTGAATCACCGATACACAATAAAAAAATAGCGTTTGGCTTTTGTGATCAGTGTTCGGAGCAGGTCACGTATCATATCGTTCTCAAACCTGTTTATGAGAATTTATTTCTAGTTTATTTAATGTCATATTTAAACATTGTTACAACTTTTTTAAGGCATGTTGTTGTTCTTGGCGTGTATGTTCTCTGTATACGTTGCATGAGCGCGTGATGCAAGGTTCAAAGTGATATGCAAAGCCAATGTGACATTCATCCGCTTGCATAAACTTGTATACATTGCCGCGCTCTTACTGCTGACAAAATGGAATAACGTTATGCCCCCCCCCCCCATCCTGCAAAAGAGTGACACACACTGCACGCCAGCAACGGGGGAACTCCCATCTCGCAATTCGACATTTGTATTCGAATCACGTTGTGGACTCCGTTGCGTAAGTATAGCTCACAGCGCAGCCTAACGGTTTGGCCGATCTAGGAGAATCTCTTGATCGGTTGTCATGCCAACCCCGATTGCGCTTTCGTCGTAGTTGCGCGGGTGTACCTTTATTCTCCTGGGGACCCGTCGTCCGAATTTGTGGACATCGAAAGGGTCAGCAACACCCTGTTTGTTCATTTCGCCACAATTCGTTTTGAAGTTCACGTATCTACATGGGGCCTACCGAAGTAATCCTTTAAATAGTCAATAATTTTTAATATTGAGTTTAATGTACGTTGTCCAATTCAAACGAACATCATAAAAACAACGCAGAGGGTTGCTCTGCGTTGTTTTTAGCTGCGATAGCCATCGTACAAATGACAAATTACAAAAGAAAAAAATCTAATTGCATTGAAAACGTAAATCTGAGAGCAAGATAAGAAGGGCAAAAAATTAAAATATTGGCAATAAATTATAATTCAATTGCACACTTCTTTGCCAAAGATTTGAAATGCAGTGTGTCATGTCCACATTGTGAACTTGGTTGTTGGGTTCTTTAAATTGTTGTTGAGGGTTTGTCGTCATCTTAATCAAGATTTTTGGTCTTCACGATGTCGATCTGTCAGAGTAGAGGCACAGAAATCATATATTTTAGAATTTAAGGCAGCAGAACAAGAGCGACCGATGTACGTACTTCTCTCGAGCAAATGAATCCCAATCTGGACAAAAGAAATAAAACCGGCGTCATTACCGTAGGTTAACGCGCTCGTCGTACACAAGAAAAACTGAGGAACCGGACTGAAGAAAAAACGTGTCCTCATATGACTACAGTGTGTATAGACGGTCACGCCACAAAATAAATTGTTTATACCTGCAGGGTTTTCAGTTGTTTTCCTAATCTCGCCTATGCAGATGGGATTGCCATGGTATTTATTTCTTTTATCCTCCATATGGTGCGATTAGTGTTGTCGGTTGAATGGCCCCTAATGGGTAAGCGGGTAAATCACTGCGATTTATCGTGTAAAAGCTCTGTCCTTATTCTCTACATCGAAAATCTTATTCTTTCCAAAATTGTTTTTTTTCCTTTTTCTTCTTCCTTGTCTTTCTGCACCCGCGTGCGCCGCTTTGCACAAACGCATACGTATACCCTGCGATTCACGTCTGTGAGTCATAAAAAAGTAAACCCCCAATAAAAAATTCACAACTTCCTGAAAAATCCTTTGATTTAAATGAAATTTGGCACTAACATAGAATAATAGTGTTGGAACAAAAATGAATTATAAAATGTTCTTAAAATGTTATCCGGTGGCCTTGACACAAGCCCGGAGTCTAACGCACCATTCTTTGATTGACGAATCGATTATACGTTGGTCGATCCAAGTTTTCTTAATTCAAGTTATTGCAATCAAAGCTTTCTGAATTCGAAGTTTCAAGTCTTTCATGTCGGTAATCTTCTATTGTAAACCTTTTCCTGGAATTTTGTTGTCCACTGGGTTCAATTCGTAGCCCAGTCGGTAGTGCGCCTGACTGTGGCTCGACGAAGAATCAGGGGCGTAATTGACTCAATTTCGTTTTTTAACAACCCAATTGTACCTAAGGCACTTCAAAATTTCTTACGCAACACAGGTTATGTCTTTTTTAAAAATTAAATTTTAAAACCATGTGAGAGTACAATATCCTCCAGCTCGAAAAATTCGAAATTACTCACCCATAGCCATTACAAATTATATACATACTTGCCATTAGCCCTCTTTCTCAAATGCGATTTTTTTACTTTTTCAAATATTTTGTTGCCAAGTTGCATCTGCGCTAAGAAAATTGTTGAATACAGGTATAATTTAACTGAATTTAGAGCGAGACAAGCTGCAAATTTGCTACAAGAATCAGCAGGATCATTTCATGAGTCGGGTATACGCAGATGAATGAAATTGTTATCATTGCATATATTACTCGTAATTTCCTATATTTTCTTTTTTATCGCACGTTAAAAGAATCTTTTTCTTCGCACGTAGACGTTTACTGCTTATATGCTTTTGGAAACTCGCGATTGCTTCAATACAGAGGTAATACTTGAATGCGTTCCGAGTCTTTCGTATTCTATACAACCTAAAAGGCCGAGCTAAAAAGGTCATCCTGCCAGAGCGACTTTTTTCTTCTCTCCCGGAATCCTTTGATGTTGAATACGTATATATAGACGATGTCGAAATGGATGATCACTTCGATTAGTATTAATGATAACCTTGTGACCGCGCGCTTCAACGCATTTTTTTTGGCACTAACGAGTTTCAGATTAATTGGTCTTCCTCGTTCAAACCTGTCTGCCGTTCAACGAAGTTAACTTGGCTAGTTCCTAGGGAACGTGGTCGAAGATGGGAGGATGGCGATCGCCAGTTATAGTTTATGAGACTGTATAAACATGTATAACCGAACATAAGAAGCTGGTTGCCGTTGGTTTACCTGAATTATACATATGTCATTGACACTATCATGTTTGTGTCTGGGTGTGTCATTCATTTGTTAATGAATTCATAAATTATAATAAAACGGAGAAAGCCGTCTTAATATTTTTTCAAGCGGTACTTACTGTCATATATTAAATAAATGCCGTGCTGGCTTAGTCATCACTGCAAGCATACTTGTACACTAAACTAACATCATCACGTACTTTGGACGTAATTAATATTGAAATCTACTGTAATAAGAAAGATTTGTTAGGACGTCTGTATGATACAGAGTATTAATGGTGAATTCTGGTCAGCACCGAATGAAGAAGATGAATCGACTGCTGAACTAGCTTTTATTTAATTAAAACTGGTAATTGCAAAAAATATATAGTTTCGAGCTGCCCGGGAGTTCAACCATGGATATTTGGATTTCCGGTCTAGTGTTCTACCAATTGAGCTATCGTATTTAAATGACGTCGTTACGGATTTTAAATACTTATCTGGGAAATTTAAATTTTTTACTTGTTTAAAGCTTTGTTCAGTTCACACGTATTAGCGTGCGTGTGAATGCTAGCAATTTTAAGCAGTTTCAATGATGAGAGGTAAGCTCATCATGCGCTTGCGTCAGTTGGGGGACAAAACATCGCCCGTTCCACTCGCTGGTGACGTCACTAACGAGTTCATGGCACGTGTTGGGAAGCTAGCTCACACACCTTTATCATTTCGTTTCTGCCACCTGCTGAGCTGACTTTGTTGGCGGCATAACTCGAAGCCACTGCGGGCGGTTCCAAGTAACACCCCTCCCATCCTTCGTCCCCTTCATCCTCCCACCGTCTCACCCATTTTGTTTTTTCTGCCTGGACCACTGACATGTTCGAGTTTGCAGACAACAGCATATACATTTTCCTGTCATATCAATTGCGTGCCGAAATTTCTTGTTATCAAATACGTCCGACTTTGAAAACTGGTATTCCCCCTGAGACCTATCGCCGAAAACCGTGCACAGATCTTCTCATGAGGATTTGAACTAGAAACGATCGGTTACCAGATCTCCGGGTACAAAGTTTTGCACTTGAACAAGTACTTCTGGTAATTTGTAATTCAATGTTTAGCTGCTTGAGTAAATGAACCAGAATCGTGCTAGGAAAAATTACCTGCTTAATCAGGAGGCGACCAGATAATTTTGCCTAGCCTAGGTCTATCTTGGTGGGAGTCTTCCTTAACGTGTCCTGATATCGCACAGGAAAGGGTCACAATATCCATTTCGAAAGAAGGCGTCTCGGCCAAAAAATTTCTAAGGTGTCGGGCGGGATTGAACCCGCGATTGCCACTTTGCCACCGCACCTCTGAACCACCACACTGTATCCAGATCATCAGCAGACATCATTTCCTGCACTCGAAGCACCTAATTCGGCATCAGTGGAGGTTAAGGACCCCCCATTGACAACCGAACGGTTGTCTTCCATCCCAAGGTGAATGGATTATTAAACGTAAAGAACGTTTATCTGGATGTGCAGTATATTATGGCATATTCGCAAATGCATACTCTGTATACCTGTACATGTACATGCACAGTATATAGTGCATACCATATTTTAAGAAATGTCATTTTTTATTGCAGTTTTAAGCAACCGGTTTTATGTTTGGCGGCGGCCGTTCCCTAGAACAGGTGGGGACAGGATAAAACCTTCTAAATTTATTATCATCAATGGCACTGAATAGACCGCCAGTTATGGTTTGGCGCACCAAGATGGCGCTTATGATGGCCACCTTTGGTTGACCAAATTTTAGACCTATTCAGGATGTCTGTGCTGTTTGAAGGTCAATTCTAGCCACGAGAAACCATTTGAATGGAAGATACGAGTAGTTTTTTAAAAATTCACTGTAGTCACTGCACTACAGGCACTATGGCGAGGGGCATTTTTGAGCATTTCGAAGGACGGGCCGGCATCAGTCTGTGGAAGTCTACAGTCAACATACAAGTATTTCCATTCGTGCCACGATGGAATATCCTGTGACAAAAAACCCAGCCGATTCATGCTGCGATAGGTCTTGCCACCGTGTGTGCATATAAATGAGAGATAATGTTTAAGTGGAAACGAAATGCAGTCTCACACATGCAGGATTTGTAGCCCATTATGACGCTTTAAGACAAAGTAACGAGGAAATAAATAAATATTTAAAATATATATACTGCGAGTGCATTTACGTTATATTATATCAATGTGGTACTGCAAGTACTCCATGAACACTGTGCGACCGATTTCCAAGACAAATTTAATCGGGGTGGATCTACAATATTATATTTGGGGAAATTAACAAAACGTGAATTCCCAAAATTTTTTTTCGTTGCATCTTAATTAATGAACCGATTAAATAATATATATTCAGCCAAGTTGGCGCAGCTTGACGTCATATTGCTCGGCCGCGAGCATCAACGGTATCTATCATTTACAACATCTCTCATTGGAACTAACGATTACATAACGAACTTTCGAAAATAATTTCAAAGAAAAACATAATAAGATAGGTCGCTCCCTGCCTGAGGACTATTCATAACTCTTATACGTGCTATGGGTTTCTTTATACCTCTTGTCTGTCAGGTCGATTTGTTATTGAAGCGCGACGAAAGCATGTACCTGGCCTTGCGTTTTTTATTACAGAGATGCATCTCTGCAAAAATGACATGTACTCAGTGAGGAAAATAATTATTACTGCTGGTGGCGAAATATCAGGGCAGTCACAACCTTCAAGTTATAAATAAGCATGACGCGACAACGACTTGCAAAGCCTTTCGACTGACAACAGTGCCGTGCAACTTGAAATGCATTCTGAAGTTGGTTTATTGTATTAGCTATGCACTCCACGTCACGCTCGGTGTCAAGTTAAGTGTAAAGTGGGCGAGTTTTCCTCTCTGGAGTGTCTTGCGCTGCCGGCAGGTGTCTCTTTACTTTTTGTAACGCTTAATAATCTCTCCAATTGATATATAAAAAAATTAATTTAAATTGCTTTCGCTGTATCCTTTCATTGCTGTTTCTCATGGATATTTACTGTGCGAGTACATGCATAAGAGTACATACATGACTCGCTCTATTGGAATTCGTGTACCTTTACAGAGAGACTGGTTAACATCGGAAGTTGAAGATCTTATATCATCATTGTATTTGCCAGTCGCAAATGGTGACCTCACGAGACTCTCAAATTTAGTTACACAGTTTCATGGCGTTTTATATTGCATAAAAGTTGTTTGGGGAGACGACACGATGACGTTGATTTCTGCCGTCGAAAACGGGAAAAAAATGCTGATCCACCGGCATATGTAATACCACATTTCCAGTGGCGGCTTGCATTATTTTAGGGGCTTTTATATCATCACTAAATTCAGCTAAGTGACCTGATTTTAAGTTTACGAGTCACTATACCTTAATTTATAGCTGTGCGTGGGAACGTGACTTGGACGATTGTCCCGGTCATGTTTACAGATGCAGCAGCAGCATCAGAATTCGCCGAATTTTCGGACAAGATGCTGCTGCAGTTTGTCCCTATGAGAGAATGCGTCTTGTTCAGTGTTAGAGTAGTGAGAGATTGCGCCGCATGTTTGAGGATGCGTAGACTCCAGGCTATGCGCTGTTGTCTATAGGCACTCATTGAATTCCTCGGTGCCCGGCGAATCTAAGGTATCAGCTTATGGTGTGTCTACCCAAGTCTGGACGCGTTCACGTTCAGCAAACATTATGGCAACTCTCGTTTCATTATAGACAACATTTCTGACATGTGCTAGATCAGATAACTACTGTACACCTAGGTGATGACTTTTTTAAAACGTGTATTACGAGTGCGACCAGAAATTAATTTTACGAGCAATTGCTGACAAGAACAGCAATTCCAATGCATGTGAGCTGTATTGAACAATGGTTGACTCATTGTTTCAGGAACATTTTGGATGCTTTGAAAATGTCAGCAGGTGGGGCTGAGGTGGCCCAGAGAAAAAAGAACGGAAACCACGAAGTTTTGGATCCGTAACTGACATTTCATATGCTGTGATCGCTGCAAATTTGTATGCTGCCCTCTGGTCTGCAGTAATTCCAATGTCTTATGCCAGGTATACCTTGGGTTTCTCATAAGACCACCTTCACCATAGGGCAACTTCTGCGCTGTCTGGGTATTCAATTATTTTATCATGTGATGGATATTTTTGCGTCTAGTATAATGAAATGTTCCGTCTCGACAAAAGCTCCTATTAAATCATTGAGGCAGATGACGACAATAGACAACATATCTCTGAAGAGACAATCATTGTGCTGCGGTCGCTTGACGCATTTGCAAAACTAGTCATGCATTGCTTTATTGATAGATGCCGTAAACTCGTCATTAAGATTTCTACGCGTGAGCGTAATACGCAATATTCCTTTTGTGAAGACTTCCTATTCGGGCGCTTGACTGAAAGCACTCATTAGTGTGTGCATAAATTTAGTGTGTTGCACTTCTTGACTGCACATGGTGTCCATGATGGCCTTTTGTCAGCGGCGAAATGTAATTGTAGACGGTGGCATTATACAAAAATCATGAGATTAAGAGGTCGTCAATGAAAGGTTGCGTTTCGTGTTATCTGCTGCGGCTGGTCGTATTGTGTAAGCAGAGATCTATTAGGCTTTAACATTTTGCACCGCTTGTACTGCTGTGCCCTGCGCGCATGTGTGATTTCACGCGGCCCGGAGCACCAACAATGCGAAACTAAATTCCTCACGACGGGGGAGGTTCGCAACCGATAGGTCGCCTAGTCTGAACTGATATACAGGTACATGCATTTATGCTGCAACTGGAGAAATGGGCTCGGCTTCGTTCGAAAGTCCCCGTCATGTCAGTGAAATGTTTTTCAAATGTTGTTTGTTAAATGAAGCTCAAGATTCCAGAAAAATACAAAAAATCAAATGCACTATAATTTATAAAAATTAAAAAAAAAATGATTCACCTAACTAATAATAATTACAAAATTACGCGATCTTATCGTATTATTTATATTTTTTAAATGTCGAAAATAAATTTCTTCACAAAATAATATAAGATATGAAATACCGTTCATTCAGTCCACCTCGTCTGAACTGAGATGCATGTGCATGCATTTACATGTTACAATGACACCATGCATTTTTTAAAAAGATCTGTCATATAATGTTAATAAGTTCAAGATTGCAGAAAATTGCAAAACCAACTATTTTTAATACAATTTTTAAATATTAAAAACAATATTTATTTAGCCAATCACAATTTAAAAAGTACGCGACCTTATTACATTTATAATTTTTGTAAGGTACAAAAAATTGGCCTCACAAAATAATATCAGATAAGAAATCCTGTACTCGCCAGTTCATTCAGTCCAACTGAAATTGATTGAATTGTTAGGCAGCTCCAGCGAGACAGACGATTATTATTCAACGTACGCCAGATAGTATTATATAATAATGCAATTAGCTGGGTTTCGAAAATTTTGCAAAACTCAGATAGATATTAATCATGCAATGGATACCACTTTAAATAAAATAGTGTCGAACATTGTTTCAGGGAAAATGGTAGTTTCAAAAAATGGAGCGTCACGAAATTTAAGAGTTCCTGTTTTCTGGCCTTCTTAACGGTTCCCGCTTAAGGCGCTGTTGTAGTAGTTAAGATGTGATTTCCTTCTGCTTCTTAAGCGTAGTCTGTGAGATTAAATCATTGCCGACTACCTGTGTCCATATTATTGCGGCTGAGCCCAGTGGCATACACCACGTTTGAGCTACATACCGCTGTTAAAAAGCCATAATACTGCTGTTACAACTTGCCAAGGGGATAAGTTTAAGCTCTCAGCCCGTCTCCGGTTTCAACCGACATAAACAGCTCGCGAAACAATTCTCAGCAGGAACAAGTTTATGTCTAAAGACTCGTGTATTCTGACTTCCGCATCTTCAACAATATACCTTATGCAGTAAAGGGTTAGTCGTGGTTATAGGCATTAATAGTACTAACAGCAGTAAAATGGTATAATCATTTCCCGTTATTTTTCATTCTTTGTAATGCAAGAGTATTTGTAGACAATAATTCAAGTCAAATTAACTGCCACTTTAAATTATAGTTGCGAAAATTGAAATATTTCAAATTTTGATTTTTAGTGGCGTCCTAGACAGCTAAAATGTATTCCTTATTCTAAAATTCTAAAAAAAAAATGTGTCTAAAAAAAGAAACAATTTCAAAAATTATGATTGCAGCAGAATTGTCACAGTCCTTTTTGTCCTTTAGTACATTTTATCGAAAGACAGATTTTTTACGGTCGCTTTCATTCTTTCGTTTTACAATCTATGCTCACCTAGACAAAAACTGATTGCCTTGGACGATTATACAGTTGCTGAGAGCAATGACCGATTATGGTGACACAGGGTCTGGATGCTAGTGCATGGTTGACAATTATGCCTCCCTGAGACCTGGAACCGGTTCCGTTGGCTATAACGACATTCATTGTATGTTTAGCGAAATGCAATCATGAAGTACAGTAAATGTTTGATAATGTATGTTGATGTTGCAGCGTAAGCATTCAGAAGTTTTAAAACGAACAGTTCCTGGACTTCCAACTCATTTTGTTCAGATTTATTGTGTTTTAAACGTATTTTTGATTACATTTTTTGGAAGTTTACGGGGTATTAGGATGATAGGAAGGTGTATGTCATCAGTTTATTGTCTGATAGTGGTCTTTCTCCGCTGACGCCTGTCTTCGAAGCATTGGCTGTTCATGCGCACAATTTATTTTAGTTTTTGCTTACGCGGTACGCCTTGCGAGGTGCAAACTTTATTGCGCTATTTTTTTGTCCGGAGTACATAAATATGTGTGGCATATAATGATGTCATAGAGGAACGTCGGAGGCAATTAGTCCAGGAAGTCCTGCCTCAGGTACCAATAAATTGTACACACTAAAAGGCACGCATTCTCTGCTGCGATACCTAGCAACTGCGTGTAACGTCATGCACCACGGCCCCATTGGCCGCATTGGAGTCTTGTCAAGAAAATGGACGAATTTTACCTATCTCTTAATACACTTATATGTTCAAAATAAAATGTTGGAAAGAAATTTGAAATTTGTCATATTCTGCTATTTGACAACGCCAATCTTGAAACTTACGTAGTCTCGTTGTCTAAAAATGTTTATCGGAAATGGTGTTATGTGAAAAGGGGCAAAGTAATTTAATTAGTTTTTTTTGCATCTATCAGTGAAGTCTCGACTGTGCTATTACGTGTTGAAATCACGAGTATAATAAGAAACTCAAGGCGTTCACTCCGTTGAAAACTATTCTGTTTTGAGTCAGAAATTAATGATGGTGAAATGTGGAGGAATACTCTTGCTGCAATTCCTATGTGAAACTGTAAGGAAGCTGACAACTACTATATGCATAAAAGTTATCAGATCAATCGGAGGCCGCATGTATTTTGTATAATGTTTAGCAAAAGATGGAAAAAGAAATGCCGTTTTTATCTCTATTGCTGACCGATAGGTTTGAAGAAAAAAACTTAACTAATTTATTTCTGATGACCCTGTTTTGCAGAAAAGTGGGACACTACTTGTCCCACCAGAACATCTACCGCTTGCATATCGACAGTACAACATATTAAAATAAAAAATTAATATGAATACCGGTTGTTCTTATTTGTGTCGATCTGTAGTGGTAATAAAAACAAATGAATCAATCGTAAAACGTACCTTGTATATTCCGCTTGCAGCTTGTTTGCACGCTTCTCGTTAATGCTTCGCCTTGATTATTAAAAATCGGAATTTGGAAGTTTTAAATTAATTCATGTGTCTGGCAATTTTTTTCTCCTATCATCATTTGTTTGGGTGGAATTCAGATGCCATTGTTTTGTTACATGCTTCATTTAATTGTAGACAGTATTTTCATCGCAAATTCATTCTCTCTGAATCTCTATGGGGATAATATGATTCATCGCAGCCCAAATTGTTGAGACGCCACAAAGGTCCCGGGTTTGATTCTCGGTGCGGGTCTTGTTTATTTGAACTTTGTGTACTTGTAAAAAATGTGCCCTTTCAATATTGCTGAAGAATCAAGCTGGGGTGCAGAAGATATTGTCTTCACAACAACTGACAAAAAGTAAGAATACATCAGGAAAATTGGCGGATTTGCGGGTAAATGCGCCGAACTGAAAATGCTCTGGGCAGGCAACTTGGTTCCGGTTTATGCCTGTCAACCAACACGTGGTGTCTAAGTTCAGGAACTACTGTATCATAATTCAGTTCACCGATGCACGTATTTGTTCTATAGTCCTGTAATTATTTGTGAAAAATACTATATGCTCGTATTTCCAACTTTAGTGCATAATTAGTGTTTCGATGTTTTGGTTTATGAAGATGAGCAACTGTATTTCGGTTAATGCCAATCGTGCAGTTTAACCCCAATCGTGTACCATGCAGATGCATGGTAGTCATTTGTATTTTTAGTTAATTGCAGACACGAAACAAAAATTCCAGAACTGTGCAACTGGTTTTGGATTTCCAGTTCTAATTGGTCCACCAATTAAGCTTTCAACTTTTTCAGAAAGCCCGATGCCACTTGCTTGTGGCAGATACATCGAATGACGAGTGGATACAGGAGAGGTGTTCAGGAGTTGGGCCTTATGAAGTAGCAACAAGAGAACAATCCTGAGGGGGTTTAGTTAGGACGTCTGGATGATATATATATATTAAATGGTGAATTCGGGGCAGGCCGAATGAAGGAGACTCCTTCAGACATCCTTCACTCGGCCTGTCCCGAATTCACCATTTAATATATAAGAGAACACTCGTTAAATCCAATTTCCTTAGTTCCTTATCTTCTAAAATCACAGTGATGAAATAGTCATCTAAACCAGGAGGAGTTATCTTGCGGGGCATCACGCACATGCACCCAATACCGTTTTGTGGGTGACCTATACTGCAAAAATTTAATTATGGCTTCAGGGTGTCCCGCCTGACCAACTCTTATCGTCGCCGTAAATTAATCTGGCTCGCCTGACTATCAGTCTTTTCATTTGAATTCGCCGTATTGTGTGCAACGATGGCAATGATGAGAAAGAGGGCCGCATGGTGTGTCGATTGCGTTTCTGTTCAGCCTCTTGCTTCCTATCGCTTGTGTGGTGATGTGTACATTTGGCGGCGGAAAGGATGCTACATGGGCGAACTGGTTTTTTTTGTCGTTTTTCTCCCCATATCGCGAGTGCATTGTGTGCCAACACCGCACATTATTATGATGACGTTGTCAGATAAACGAGTCACGAAATTCGTGAAAATCCTACTGGAATACGGTTTCGAGGCAGCATTTAAAACGATCGTCCTTAAATACTTCTTTGTTCGAGTATTACGGTGGATCCCGCGGTTAAAACTCATGTCAGAGACAACATCATGATATTTTGCTACTTGCCTTGTCCTTCTAGGACTTTAGATTCAACGGAATGAGTAAATTTTCTGGCCAGTTAATCCGCGTCCATTTTATTCGTGGGTTAAAGAACTTAATAATTTTAATGCGCAGGAAAGCCCAGCTGAGCCCTGGACAATAAATACTAACTCATCCCATAAAATATCATGTTCTATCGATGTCGGCAGTAGAGCTAAAACTACCCGGTTTCCCCCCATTTCGACTGTAGTCCTATTTATTCACTACAGGAGATTTGGTGCCCGTTTCTAGGGAAATGTATTCACCAGTACAGGGTATCGAAGAAACGAGAGCCCGCGCCGGGAATCGAATCCAGAAGTCGGCCGTTACTACGGCAAAGCGTACAAATGGTTTTGTCCATGTGGAAACGCTGAAAATCTAAAATAGAAAATGTCTCCTTTGATAACAGTTGTAGACTGTATTAGACCTTCACCCCATCATATAGTCGATTCCAGCTTCAATTCCAAATTTAACTGTATCCATTTAGAGCGTTTCGTGCTGCTACTGAACAACCGCTTTCTTCATAGTGGGGCGTCACTTTTTCAATTCTTTGAACGACGTTGACAGTTATTGCCAGTGACACAATGGCATGGACCTCACTGCTCCTGTGAATGTGTATACGGGACCCCGGCAGTTAATGCCTGATTCGGGCTGCAGCAGATTGAAAATATCGATCCCTTGATATGGATTCAAGAAAGGAGAAACCTCATTCGCTCTTTACCCCCCCCCCGCCCCCGATCAGGTCTGTATACGTGTATCACCATTTACTTTATAAAGTGATGTCAAGGAAATAGTGTCTCTGGATATTACTTAAATATTGTGACCTGAGTCCGAATTGATAGCTCGTCGCCGGGTAATTGGGGTAATTGTTTTCAAAGACTCAAAGTTGGACGTGCAGGATTTCAGGTTTCCAATATTAGTTGTATTTAGTCTGAATAATCAAATTCCAAAATTGTGACTGTGGGCATTCGCCCACCATTGCCTTAACTCTACCGCACATTTAATTTTAAGGTGGTGTCGAGTAAGAAAGTCTGAATAATCAAATTCCAAAATTGTGACTGTGGGCAATTCGCCCACCATTGCCTTAACTCTACCGCACATTTAATTTTAAGGTGGTGTCGAGTAAGAAAATCGATATAATGCCGAGATCTCCAAGCTTACGTCACAATCCCTCTGCATTTACATTTTAATAGTTTTCAAAGTCTTTTCCTATAGCTCCCGCTTTCTATTTTATGGGTGTCATGGGGGACGCAAATTAATTGCGCGGTTTAGCAATTTGACGGATTTCATATGCGAAAATCGAGCCCTATAATTTATTCACGACCTGATTTATCTCTTTGAACGCCGTATATCGTAAAATTGAAAGCCTTTGTTTAGTAACAAAAATTTTCAATTGGATTTCAGCCATAACAAGTTCGGCACTGCAACATAAGACCAAATAGGAACATTATTACTGTACCACAAAATATTATTGACATGACCCACTGGTGAAGAAAATCGAAGGAACATCGCTAAACTGCAAGGATTATTTTTACTCACATATTTAAGATGGATTACTTTGATCAATGAAACGGTGACAACTTTTAGAATCATATTTATGCTAAGATTTAATATCTTTCTTCATCTGTAATATTTTTCACAAATCCAAATGATACGGGGGCGCCTACCATAATTGTTTGAAAGCACCCCCTTGAATTTCCCCGCATTACACGAGGCACACGCTAGGACTTCGATCCGGTTTGTAGAAATCCATCTGCACTCAACTTTGTGTCGCACTTAAATTTGACCTGGAGGCACATTTTGGTCTTTCAAAATTGAGTCTCAGCATAAAAGTACGTCATCTGCGCATGCGCACAAGCCACAATTCCACTCAATCGATGGTTTTGAGGAAAAAGTGCATTTTCGTCATGAATTTGACTGAAATATGAAGTTGAGGAATCAACTTCGATTTATGGTCGCCTCAGAGTCCTCAATTTAAAGCGATGACACCAGCTTATTTATAGAAACATCATTGGCGACACTTCATAACCTGATCTCGCCGCTCTTCGAAATTTCCCCCAATCCCACTTGGAATAACAATGTTATGAATTCCCCGCCATGTTGTGATTCCGCTGACCGATTCTTCGGCCAATACCAGACGCGCCCGGAACAGAAGCCTGGAAATTTAATTTCGCTTTTATCCCCTCCCCCGTTCCCGACTTCACTACCCTTTACCATGCCCCCAACCCCACGATCATCCCCTCCCCCCACTTAGTGAGTACACGCTCGGTGGTTCTTCTCCCACCCACGCTTTTATCCATATATCCACATAACCTCATCCAACCTTTGCTGCCACTGTTTTCGCAACCCCCTTATGCTCCACTTCACCGCACGGTGTCGCTGTCGTACGACGAATTACCAATCCGTGTCAAGATTCGGAACGATGACGTGCCAAATTAGCAAACTTCAGGCAGTGTTTGGATGGCTTGATTCGAAATGATAAATGTTTGTTTGCTTGGGTACTTGCACTTTAAATAATTTGACTTAGATTTTTGCGATTTAATTTTTTGCGAAAAAAAAACGCAAACCCGTAAACACGCAAAAACCCGCGATTCCATAAAAACATCTTCATGGGAAGCAAAACCAAAATAAGACGAGATCATCCACTGATACAATGCAAACACATTCAGCATTTGTGTTAATAAGATTACATTTTTCTTCATAGAATATCAGGTTAAACAATTTTATCATATTAAAAGTAATATTTTTAGACCATTCTGCATCCCAAGACATACAGTGTAAACGAGTGTACATGTACAATGTATATGCTCGATAGAATTCGTATAAACATAAATAATCGCATATGTGTACCTTTGTTTAGGGCGAAGAATTACTAAATAAACGTATCAAACAAATTCGGTTTCAAGATGAATGAAATGGTAACGGTTTTTCTTTGATCGAACATGACATCACCTGATAGCAATTTCTTTGCAAATTCGTTTTATGTTATCAAAAGGTGCACTCACTGGTGCAAAGGTTCATTACGTGTTTTGTAACCTATTTGTAAAGTTATTACCCACACTTCAATTGGATGTGCGATGTGACGTGTTTTAAGGTTTACACGTCGACCGTTCCCACGTCTGGCATTCCAGCGTTCGTTATGTATATTTAGCGCACTGCACGTACCGAGTATACTGTACCTATACACAGATAAGATTATTTTTATCGATAGAGCTAAAACAATGGCGCTGGAACACAATTGAAATTCCTCGCCGGAATAAATATAAAAAACCCAACTGGTGCAGTCTATTTAGACGCCTTCCGTTTTCGCGGAGATAGTTAACACCGTTTCTTTTTTCCGTCGTGGTGTTCGTCACGTTTGATTGATTGAGCACGTCGTGAACACGTTAAGTTGATCACGATGGAGCACATTTTGGGCATTCTGACGGGTTTGTTTTCCACTGGCAAAAAATATTTTAAATAATTGAAAACAAAATATGAACTATATTCAATTTAATTTTCAACAAAAAATATAAATTCACGATTTTTCAGTCTTTCTGTTAACACATGATTTATTTATGGCTTCACACTGTGTTCCTTGTTCTCGTTATACTTTATTCTTTTGATCTTCGGTCTTTTTTAAATGGTACCAAGCACAGCGCACAGATTTGAGTTAACGTCATCGTTTGCGCGCTTTGATTGCGAACGGTCACAACAGATCTTTGCCATTGCCATGTCTGTGACGACTCGCTCTCTTGTTAGAAGTAATTGTGTCTGGGGTTTAGACATGGGCGAGTCTTCCCCCGCACAGTGATAATAGTTCCCCTCTCTCTCTCTTCGACACAACAATTGTCGCCTATTTATTTAGCTACTACACTCGCCCAGACTCCCAGAAGACAGTTATTGAATTTCTCTGCTCCGGAACCGGAACCGATGCCAACCTAATATGATTTTGTAGGGCTATTTGCGAGCTTTCCTGCCATTTTCCTGTAACAGTGCAGTGGTAGTCACACTTTTCGGCATCGTACACTTGTTTTCCTAAAAGATTTTTGCAACCTGAGATACGCTAAAACCTATTGTGTCGTGAAGAAACAAATTTAATCGACGATAGAAAGTTAAATTTATTCTTTCACCTGTTAACCTGTTTTAGAGGTCGTAAATTTTTAAATATTAATGTCGTAAACTTGCTTTAAGGTAGTTTGCAAAATTAATTTTTGTAGGGGAGATATTATAATTTTCTAAAAACTACTGTATAGCTGTTAAAAAGTCGGGCCATCTATCACGCTATCACGAATTAACATCGATCCATCAAGATCGATGATGATATCGATATATTTATTTAATGGATAGGATTAGATGAAGCATGACATGCATTTGCCAACGAAGTGTCTTCCGTATTTTTTTGTTTCACGGCTCGTCGGAATTACGTTGTAGTATGCATTCGTATGAAGATATTCTTGGTGGTTCCGTGGAAACTCTGAGTAAAGAAGACACTTCGTTGGCAAATGCATGTCATGCTTCATGTAATCCTATCCTTAAATAAATAAATCGATAAAGGGTTGCCGAACATATATACAGTTGAAATCACTCTCGTGTCCTGCGCATATTTCTCAATTGCTTCATCCTGTAGCTTTGCTGCGTCATCCTGTTAGTGTCTGAAATGTTTCCACTCAACATTTGCCATTATATCATAATCTGGTGGGATTTTTTTCTCAGTATTTAACGTTTTGTCCTATATTTCCAGATCCATTTTCGAGTTCTGGCTATGCACAAGTGCATAATTTTCGAACATACAGGCATATGTTAAAAAAGAAAAAATTATCAACAAAGATAAATGATGGTCAGAGCAACCGGTTATATTCCGCACAGTAGCCGTTCGATTAGGGCATTAGGCCAAAAGCTGAAGATGTTGCGTGTAACCTGAACTTAGTGAGCGAATAAACCATGACAATAAAATCGGTTGCTGACATGTCTCCACAAGACATTCAGCTGAACATCTTGGTCATCAATATCTTTTAATAATGTATTTCACTATATACGTATATATAAATTACCACGATGTTCTTTAGAAAGTAATGGGCGAGACGATGGATAGAATTAACCAATTGCTCACACAAACAAATTAACGAAAAGTAGCTCGTTCGACTTCAATGTAGACGCTAGTACGCAGTGTGCGCCGTTGCCAATGAAACACACATGCGCGAGAACTGCCACGCAGCTAGTATGCGCCCCACCCATTGATATAGAAGTCGCCATAATTAGAGCATTACCGTATATTGTGTTGTAAAAACAGAGAGGCGCGGGAGTTAGGTGAATGGGGAAGTGGATTCTTCTAAGGGAATGTCATGGCTTTTTGCTAATGAAACGATCTTCGTCGCGAAGTGGGGGGGGGGGACTATAATGTTGTGCTTAGTGGGGAAACCGCCCTACCGCGCACACGCACACAAAAGCCAGAATGATGCTCTAGGATAAACGGGACACCGACGATCGATAACACGGTTGGGCGCATAGGCCATCTCTCCGACCGAGCGAACAATGAATGCAGGGGTTCGAATCCCACCGCGAGATTCTAATGGCAAAATGAAGACTAACTGTGGCTGAACTAATTAAACGCCTTTTCGAATGCCGGTTTAATTGCCTGAATACACAGTATTATGATGCATTTCTAAATCACGATTAAATAGCCATTTTGTATGGCGAATTCTTGCTTTTATAGGATTACCTCCGTGAGGCTCGTTTTCTGTAGAACCCTGTTGGCTTAAATTTTCCACCTGTTTTTCATGAGTTATTCCTATTTGTTTTCATCCTTAAATTCTTAATGTTATACATTAACTAATTAATTGGCTCTCAAGGCTACCGCCACTCCTGTTCTCCAGAGATATGTCCGATGGGAGAGTCCAGGTTGCTTGTTTACTTTATTATGCAAACACCTTGCAATTTGACTGCGTTGTTAAACGTTCCGCTGTCTGAATTCTCTTTTGCATGTAGGTTGTCCTGTCACTATTCATTAATGGCATATAATATTAAATGAGTTATAAACAAAGTGAAACTATTATTGTTAATTTAAAAAAATGTAGGTGCTCCGGATAATTTTGCTTAAAAAAGACAATGTCCCAGATCCAAGACGATTCTTAAAATTCATATTCAATCGTGTATAAAAATGAGAGTATTGGCAAGATAATTTAAGATAGAGTGTGATGTTGTTTTGATTTCCACGCTATTTGTCAATTGTTTTTAATACGCTTAATCACTAGCATTCTCTTAATAACGTGAAGTATTTAAAACTTTGTGTTTTATTTTATTTTTTCTCGTGAAGGTGATGTGACTGGTCTCGAGATGCAAGTCATACCGCAGACTCAGTTCACGCCGCTACCGGAAGCCCTGTGCCTGGTCATCTCGGATTTGAACGGCGACAACGAGACGGCCTCGCTAGAGATCATCTTCACCCATCTGCAGGAGAGGTTCTGCGACATGATCGTGCCCAACCAGGAAATCGTCTACTCGTCGCTGGGAAAGCTAATCAAAGATCGGAAGGTAAAGGGAAAATGGGGGAATGTCGTGTTACTACAAATTATCAAAACAGGGACATTTCAGAGAGACAAGCAGTTGGAGTGGAAATTGGAAATGAGAACAAACTAATATTTGAAGTTGCAGCTTGTAATGCTGACATAAATATGCCCTCTGAAATCAAAATGCACATAATTCAAAAGTTTTTTCACTTGCCTGCTTCATCGTGTTTGCGTCTTTGCCTGAATGATTGATTCCATTCTTTATCTCAACGACGCCATTCCTTGACTGCGATGAAGGAATCTCCATGGATTCATCATAAGTCTTGCCGAAAAACGTCTGTCTGGAGTGAAACCATCAATAGTTAATGCCCTCAACCAAAGCAATCTGCGTCTAGTCGGCGCCATGCGGTCAAACAGTGATAGCGTTTGAATGGGGTTACGTGCGCATCTTGAATGAGTTAATTGAGCCAGAGCGGCGCTTCTATGCACGATCTGGGCCATCCGAGTGGAAGCGGGCCACAAGCATTGACTGAACTGACGTTGCCCATGAGAAAAGGTGCACGTCGTCTCCTCGCGGATGGTCCGTCATCTAACGGATGGATGGGATACAACGCCACTGTCGATGGCGTTGATGTGATGTGATGTGATGAATGGCCGCTGCTGCCGAAATTGTGATTACGCGATGGGGCCTGGCTTCACGTATGATATGGGCCGGGATGTGCATGCTCTGGGACCATAATATTACCCTTGTTTCCAAACAAAAGATAGGGCATAAGATTCGAGTTGCGGTTGTTACAGGCAGCGCCTAAAAAATAACTATAGTCAAAAAAATTGTGAGTAGTCGACGATTTATATAAAACAAAAGAAAACCGTGGAAAATTGATGACGAGCTGGCGAGACAATTATTTATGGAGTCTCGCCAAGTCGTCGATTTTCCACGGTTTCCGTCCCGTACCGTTTCCTTTATGATGGCGCAGTAACTTTGCATAAAGTTCATATTTTGTTTGAAAACTCGTTAAGATTTCGTTCCGCATTATAATTTTTGTTTTATCGAAGAGATTTGATATCAATCACATTTTGGTAACAGTTGAAACAGGAGTTGAAAAGGATGCGAAGAATGTGTTTTTCAAAATAGAACATAACTACAAAAACAACAAAAACAAAAACAGAACATAACTACTGTCTGAAATTTTCATTTTTAGAAATAAGAAATTATTTTTAATATTTGTGGTGCGGCGGTGCTGGGTTCGATTCTGCTCTGTGCCCCTCACACTTCTGAGTCCTAATAGGGTATATAATCGTCTGAAGTGCTATATTAAATGCAGGATTTCCTGTAGCATCTTTCTCTACAGTTATTTGAAGTATTAAAAAATAACGTTGGCTGATCGATTAAAGAAAGAATACGACTTTTCTTAAATGGAAAAAACATAATAATTCCATAGTTGACGACAAAGAGACAATTCAATTCTATTTAACTCGACAGTACGATAGTTTTGAAGCTATACACATCTGAGTCCCAGCCCTTTCCGCCCCATTGCTGATGATCATGGAGGATTTGCCCCATTGCTACGATCGCTTTCAGAGACGTCTTTCTCATGCATAGGTCGATCAACCCTGCCTGCCGATCAGCAAACGAGATGGGGCAGTTTCGCGAGCTCTCTTCTTGATGGGTTGCTGGAATTGAGCAAATTTAGGCCGAGACAATCACGATCCCATGGACGAGTAATGACCGTTACGGCGTTTTTAAATTGATGCGCCAGTGTTCCTGACCAAGTAAAATGTTTTTGCTCTTCAATTTGATTCCCCTGTCTCTGCTTAATTAACCTATCATGGCAGGTATTTCGATCTGGATTGATGTGTGTGTGGTGCGTTCGGCATTTAGTTGGAATCTGAAATACTGACGAATGGAACGTCGATTCAATTCTTTAACTATGTCAGACCTAAATCTATGTCAAAGTCAATCTACTGTACTCGTAATGTGCCTGTTTGAACGGAACGAATAATGGCGTGCGAATCGTGAGGCTTTGCCTGAAGGGAATTTTACATTACTGGGACGAGACGCCCTCAGGGCGACCATAATCAACACAGGAGAGAAGAAAAGATTGCAAAACATGTCTTGACTGTAATAAGATAATAGTTTACGACATATGTGGTTTTTTCTCAACTATCTTCTCTCTGAAGTCGATATTCTCGATACTCACTTAATTTTTGGACAATGTACTAGTAGAAGTTATACACCGCCCTGCAACATGGCTTTGTAAATACGGACCTCAGTTTCTCGTTGGATTTCAAAATTTGCTCTGATCGTGTTTGGCTACTTCATTTTCTTTAAAAATTGCATTGTGAATAATTGAATCATAATGACAGTAATGCAAGATCTGCTAATACCTCAAAATGTGGTCGCTGGGAAATTACTGTACTATTACGAACAGTTATGACCAAAGGTTTAATGTGATCATATTTAATATAAGTCATGTTTAATATGATCATATTTAACGTGCATCTTCTAATGCTAAATTGTGAACGACGATTGTAAATGAAATAGTGACTTTTAATGGAATTCTAATTTACTGTCATGCGGATCTCAATAAGTCAAGGCCACAAAATAAAATTATTCTATGGTAAATTGTATTATTTATTATCTTCTGTACTACGACGTCGAAAATTGGTAAATCCCATTGCATCTCGCATGACTCGGTCGTTAGGTATTTCTCAAAGTCCTTCCGTCTTAAAGTTTAACCACAATCTTGCGGTTTTGTCGATCGATTCGTGCTAAATTTTCTATGAGTTATATACATTCGTTTCGTAACATATCCGAAAGGCAATTAAATTATGCTTTGTTCTTAAAACGTGAGCAATTTTTATTCTAACCAATGAGTTGCATGCTACTAAAGTAACATGTGTTCACTAACCGCAGCTGTTTTACCGTTTGTATAGCTGTGAAATCACTTCCCATCGGCTTGTTTGGTGGTCGGCGTGACAAGATTGTCAAAATACAAAGCGCAAAACTTCAAAACTCACGTAATCACGTAATGGTCAATGACTTTTGGTGCGTTTCAAATTGGCTTCCACGAAATCATAAAGTGCGTGAAAATCTTGTTTTGAGAGCGCGTTTAGATTCTTTGAAATCATTGGCAGTTGATTGATACATCATACAGCGTCAATCATGTAAATTTCAGCAGACTATCATGTTTTGTTTCATTGCAATGATTGCAGCCATATACTTTGTACGTGTACATGTCCTTTTATATCATGCGATTAATATCGCTTACATCGTGTACCGTCTTTAAATATTTGGATCGAATTTATCTGATACAAGGAGCTGAGTTTATAATTGTATTGAAAGAATCGTAAATTTCTAATATTTTTTTGAAGAGTTTTTGTTTTTGTAAATTTGTAGAGTGGCTGTGCAGAAATACGTTCGCAGTGTGCGGTAAACTAGCAATCTTTAAACGGGTGGAATGATGCCTATAAATCTTCAACGGTTTATGGAAGTCTCCGGCGCCAGATTTATCATTCACTCAGTCATGCTCGATTGTATGTTCGCGCATGCGTATAATGGAAGATATAAGTTACTGTTGCAAAGTATCATTAAGGTTGTTGTTGTTCAGGGTTAAAAGTATGGGTTCACTTCTGTGAAGATGGATCATCCAACTTCCAATTTTCCTCACTTGGTTTCCAACTTTATTAAATAACCTAAAATTTATCCAAGTGTTTGCAAAAATAATGTAAAAATTTCATTTGCAAAAAAAATACTTTTAGCCTTACATATTGACATGACACTTTTGATGGCCAACAATTTCTCATTGGGGTTTGGTTGCCATAGCAACAGGAGGGAGGATGCTGTATATAAGGATGAACGGATATAGTCACTATGGAAACGTCACTTACTATTCTAAGGGGGGAACTGTCAAGATGAGTGAGCCATACATAGGCTGTATAGGGGGTTGCTCCATCCCCTATGGACTTTGTGAGGGTGATGTAGAGGCTGAGGGCAGAACAGCATTTGTGATTGAGGGTGAGGAGGACTCAAGGGACACATACAACTAGACATTCTTAGTTATCCCAATTATTGTGGTGTGGTCGTCAGTCGTGGTCACATATCATCTTTGCGATCATCGCGGCAGATGACGTCTGCGCTTGCGATTATCGCGATGCGTTTAACTAAAGGTTAAATTTGTTCAATCGAACCATCCTGTGCAAAGTTCTGTGATCAATTTCGTTAAAATTCCTTATGAAGCCATTCCAAGAGTTTTTCTTATAGTGGGGATTTTTGCATGAAGAACTTAGCTTCTACAGAGTAGTTGAGGAATTTTCAATTCAAGCCAACTCAGTTTTCATGCTCTTCTACAGAGTTTGCTGCTCTACAAGTATGTACGATTATTCTGTGTCAGCATCCATGTATCCTGCTTATTCAGGTAAAATATCGCTGACGTCGAAAATCATTCATTTACCTGTCTGACGCAGTATGCATCGATGCTCACTTGAGTGTGCAGAAATGTCTCTGGGAGAAGAACATCGCGTTGAATTCATTAAAACTGTCGACTAAATCTAGCATGTTAATTTGTGGCCAGAAGGTGGGCGCGGCTATTTTGGTATTTCTGAAGACCGAAATTCCCCCTGTCTAATAAGATACCTAATTAAAGGAAACCGCTTTCTTACAACTGACACCTTGTCTCTTCTCTTGTTCACCAAACTGGCGTTATCCGAAAATCCAATCTACGTTCCCACCGAATTATCAGATATTAGTACATGTAATTAAGAATGACGCGGGACACTGCATGTAGGCACTTGGCGAGAACCTGATTTCATACTTTCGAATTCTACTTACCACTAGAAATATCGATAAACTTTTATTAGATCGTTCAACCTGCACTTAGACGCGTAAGGGTCTTCTACCTATCGAGTAAAGTCGACGATTGTTGTTCTTTTAGCTGCGTTTAGCATTATCTCCACGGTGTGTGTGGCGTAATAGAAAATTTTCAATATTTAAATGTCTTCGAACTGGGGTCGCGACGAACTTTTCGGTATCATCTGGTACAACGTAATGACTAAAGAAAACGAAACGTAGAAGTGCCCAGATTTCGAGGGACTTCCAGTTTTACCTTTTTTTAAAAAAAAAAATTGAATGTACAGTAAGAATCACAGGGGTTCTTCATTTTAGCACGCAGTCAAAACGCCGTAAGACGTCGGGCACGCCCTTTTTTGTTTTCGAGAAAGAAATTGCCCGCGATGCAAAACGAGCGAATTTTGACATGCTTGTATTACATTTCTATTGAAGTGGTTCCGCCAATTAACGGGTATCGGTTTTTTTAAAAGCTTCTTTTCCGGCGGGCAAATTTTGTGTCTGCCTAAACAGTGCATATTTTTATGAAATATTGTCTGCCGCCTCCTGCTGAGTTATGCTATCAGTTTAACTCAAAAGTCTAAAGGTCTCTCATTCATTCTCCAAGTGGAATCGTTTCCTATCGGAACTGAATTGCAACTGATCTCATCTTAAATGTATAAGTTTATTCCTGTGTATCGGTCTATCATCGGCGAAGATAATGTCCTGAGTGGATATTTAAAAATTCGTAAGAGGCCAGAAACTCTGAAAGTTGAGACTCCTTACAGTACAGAACTCTGTATATGTTCATTCAGCAAGGAAGTTCGGATGTATATGCAGATTCAGTAGATAGTCTCTATTGATTAAACCTTTGATCATAAATTATGTTCTCCTTCTCGGTGTTCGATTCAGCGAATTAATTATGAAATTAATAAAGTGCCATCCTATAAATTATCCGCACTTGAGAATAGGATTTTGGTCTTCCGCTGTTCAAGCATTTTCAGCTGCTATGCTTAGGTTCATGGTAAATAAATGGGGTTGTCGGTGCTCGTGTGCGCTAAAATCGAATGCAACAGCAAATCTGAATAAAAATAAAAATAGGGCTTCGGCTAGATTCGACTTCAGTGTCGTCTACCGTTTACGCTCACCAATATGCCGACAGTACCGCATATTTAGATGCAGCAGACTTTTATGTTTAAACGCTATTTCTAGCACCAGTGCGCCACTGCAACTGCAGCCATCCCATAAATGGGTTATGAAATTTATGAGCAATGCGGCAGCCGCTTGGAAAATTCATTTCCCAGATGTTGTCTTCGTAGCTGGGAGAATTTCAGTGAAAACAAATAAAACCAACAAGCACACGCTACAGCAATTTACCCAATAGCTAAGTGAGTCTTTTTTTTAGCAAGAAAATTAAATATGGTCATTCATTTTTTAAGCCTTTCTCACCCCCGCCTATGGAGCCGCAACCTCACGCCCTCAATACTTAAAACTAATTGTCAGCGCCCGTAAGTCTACTGTTTCACCTGTTACGAAATTGCAATGACGAGTCCGGTAAAGGCCAAGTCGTGCTTCAGCGCAACGAGAAGGCTAAAGGATTAAGTAGTCATTTTTCTAAATTGAGTGATTATTACGCCTCCGTAAGTTGATGTAACCACGTCTTATGGGTGCGTCTGTACATCGTTCATCAAAACAAGAGGAAAAAAGTTGACGTCACTGTATTTCAACTATTTTGCAATCCAATCCAATAAGGAGCCAGGCGCCCCCTCGCCCCTCCTCCTTTAACACTACCTTGCGATATACTGTAGAAAGCATTAAACACCACTGCGAGTCATTGAATTAGCGAGAGTCCCTGGCCGTTTGTAAATATTTATGAGTAAGCTAAGCTACTATTTGTGCACTTTATTTTTAATACTTTTTTCTACTCTCAAGTGTTGCTATTTTTTTTCAAGCGCGCATCTAAAGGGACCTGTTATTCATTAATCATCCTGCGATGAAGGAAAATCGATGTGAGAGTGAATTTACACTGCAAATCGCAACATAAAATAATGTTTTGACACATATTTCAAACGTCTGATATTTTCTGAAACATTGCATTAATTTTGTGAAGAAGTTAGCGAATTTTATAATTCACATATTAAAAATTATAAAACTAAGATTTTGTTCAAAGAATATTTTTATTGCAAAAATATTTCGCCGTATTTTTTAATCGAATTGTTTAACTTCCTTAAACTATAAGAGTACAACCAAAATGTATGATAGCCAAAAGGTGATGTTAGAAAATTAACTATCCCTCATGCGTTTATTAATAATTAATATTTTTAAAGGAATTTAAACATGTAATAAGTAAATCAGTCGTAGATTGAATCCTTAAGACATTGCCATTTATGGAGTGGCTTCAGTGACAATATCCGGGAAAACTTGACGGTAAATCGGAAATATTCGAAATTTGCAAACGACATTTGATAACAGCTCCTGGAATTAGGATAAATTATAACGCTAGTTTTTCATAATCGTTTTACTAAATTTGGTATATCTCTGCGATATATGCATACTGTATAACGAACATTTACAGTACACTGTACACATATAAAATTGCTTTTGATATATCTATATTTCTGATTTTTTGTATGCCAGTGGCGCAAGTGGTGCGACACCGTAAACCATGCAAGTGGCTTTTTAGTTTTGAAGTGGGACTTCCTTGAGCACCTCCTACTGACATCCCCTTTGTTTGTGGAGTATTGGAGTGGGTAGTCACCACACACATGCACACCTATGCAGTATTCAGTACATTATCTACATCCATATTAGTGTCCCTCAGTGTTAACAATCCGCCCACATTAGACATCGTGAGTAGAAGTAAGCCCATTCATTTTGTGTAAAAAGGATTCACAGTTCCTATAATGGCAAACTGAAATTGGAAATTGCCAAAAAGGTTGTCTGATTCATAGTTTGCTTGGTTTAATTTGATTGAAGACAGTTTTTATTTTGTCTTAAATGAGAGTGCTATTATGAAAGATAACCATCGATAATTTATTGCATGTGAACGAGTTTGCAGAATTCGAGTGATTATCGCGCTCGTCTTTTTATACTGTAACATGAAATGCCTAATTTGCCATTGTTCCTCTTGGAATTTCCCTTGCAACTACTGTTGCGTATAGAAGTTATCTATCTGTAGTCAATAAAGAAACCCACCTTTAACCTAATGTTAGATGCGACGCTCCCTTAATGCATTGTTTGCAAATACATTTCTTCATGAGACCTCATTTAATGCCTGTGCACGAATGCGAAAATTGTGGTAAAGACATTCTGTATACTCCATACAATGTACACATCGGACGTGGCTGTACAATCGGTGTTTACCGCTTGGAACAATTTTCAAAACCAAATAATACGAAAGATAGTGTCGAATAAAATATTTATTATAATGTGCAACCCATGATTGTGAAATGGTCACGTAACTTTTTTGCTGTAGAAGCGAGATGAGACCATAATACATGACTATTCATGGATGGGGTATCTCAGAATCAATAACCTTTCTGAGTTAACTATAGGTGTGGGAGCATGAGACACTTGAGAAAGTGTTAGCATCTTTCCAAAACCAGGTCTCAGGAAGATGGATCGAGGCTGGCGATTCGGTGAGAAAGAAACCCACGGAGGACCTGTGGGCGCCCAAAAATTATAAGCCGATTGACTCTCGACTCGTACGGTTGGCAAAATTCGCATAAATCTCGAAGGTTGTTTCTGGTTTTTGTCAATATTTGCCGAAGCGCATTTGCGAGCGTTGTCCAAGCGCGCGAGCGGGTTTGGTTTTATATCACGTTGTCGAAAGTAAACATTGCCCATATTGAGAACACCAGATTCCTATACATGCACACCTAGTATTGCAATGTGGAAAGTGTAAACATGACTCGTGGCTGCAAGTGGCTAAATCTTCTCGATGGTCTGTGCTCTCTGTTCCGCTACACACTTCGATTAATAAATTCTCTCCAATTCGCTATTTGACTGTGAGAAATTTAACTTTGAAAAACATTACATCAGCTCGATTTTGCTGAAAATATGTTTAGTATTGTGATTAGTATCACAATCGAGCCTGTACACAGAATATTTGGCGAATCTAGTCGATCCAAAGATAAGCTTTCATTTTAATGTTTAGTCATGTCACTGTTCAGATGCTTTATTCGTAAGCGCATGTCGTGCTAGGAGGAAACACTTTAGGCTTTAACTGTTGGCTCATCAGACACGAAACGAAGGTAACAAACACTTCACCTAATTGTCGAAGGCGCACAGATCCCACACATATACTATACAAACGTGGCTGTAATAAATGAGAAAATGTTTTTTGATGCCGCCTATTTACCATGAGCACAATCCGCACACGCTATTTACAATAATGTTCATTGTGCACACATAAGCGAGTTTCCTTTTTCAATTAATCACTTTCCGTTTTGTTTGGACTTGCCTCTACCGTTTTGCCATTTTTATTGCACGATGGCTTCACGATTTTTTTTACTTGATTATAAATTTAATAAAATAAAATGAAAGTTGTGCCCGGGACAGCGCCGGACCAGAAAAGACGAACAAGGAGTTGGCGATAACCAAGATTTACAATAAATAATTGTAAACTATTACTTAAAAAATGAATTAACTAAACTAAAAAAAGGTGGGAACTGAGGATACCACTATGACAATATTTCTATTATGGTGTATTATTGTCTGAGCTAAATTAATGCCAAAGTATGTTTTTCATGACATTTGTACATATATTAATTATTTTAAAACCACGAAGTTGTTATGGATAAAAGAACAAGGGATGTGCCTAGCACACATTAGTGCCACTGGAGCGCCACTTGGACCTTCAACCCTAATTTTACTGACCAGCTGTTTTTGATGACGATTTCACCTCTTCTCTTTTCCCCTTTACCTATAAATATTGTTTTAAGGCGGTTCACCGGTGTTTGAAGATCTTATAAACCCCCCCCCCCCCATTACCATTTCATAGAAAAAATCATTGTATTCAATATATTGTTACACGTTGTAACATTGTTATACGATAT